>BQNB010042237.1:2935-42672 GCA_026074375.1 Tanacetum coccineum | reverse complement strand
GGTCAGTCCCCGACAGGGTGCGTTTGGGTTCTTCAGGTACCAACGGGGTGTGTTTTGGTTGTTATAACACCACTAGGGGGTGTTTGGTTTGATTCTGCACCAGTTAGGGTGCGTTGGTTTGACTGTAACACCAGCCAGGGTTTGTTCGGCTGTTATAACAGCAAGGGGGTGTTTGGTTTACATAGACTAGGGTGCGTCGGGTTGGTTTAGCCGTACATCGGGTGCGTTTGGTTTGGACAGCACCCAAAGGGTGCGTTTTGTTATGATAACAACATAGGGGCGTTTGTCTGTAACGGCCCAAATGGGCCGTTTATTTCCGGGTTTATCAACTGTTAGGGTGCGTTTGGTTTGGGCAGAAACGTCGTAGAGTGCGTTTGGTTTTGATAAAAACCATAAGGGGTGTGTTTGGTTTGGATAATAACTACAAGGGGTGCGTTTGGTTTGCTGAGTTACACCCAAGGGGTGTGTTTGGTTTGGCATTTAACTCCAACAAGGGGCGTTTGGTTTAAGAGAAGCACAAAGGGGGTACGTTTAGGGTAGCATCTTCGTATAAGGGCGTGTTTGGGTGAGCAGAAACAACCTTAGGGTGTTTTGACTTATATAGATCGACTATTAAATATATCGAAAGATTTTAGTAATAAAATCGGATCTAAATGGTGGTTGATGGTTAAATAAATGTGTTTGGTTTTGCTTATTTTTATTATCCATCTAGTCCCGTTTAGATATATATATTGAAAAATGTGGGTATTTGCAACATGGATTGATAAAAAGGGAAAGACAGTGAATTTTGTAAATATGGGAAACGTTATATAAACGAAAAGGTCATGACAAAATTTATATAAATTTCTATACTTAGTAATCTTTCACTAAAACTTTTATTATCTTGAAAACCCGATAAATGGACAAAATTATATAGTTTTAAGACTATAGATTTTAAATATACAATAACTTGGTGAATAACCGAAAACTATATTTTCACAAACAAGACAACTAGTTTAGTTACAATGAGTAACGAAATACTAATTTATAAAATATTATTTTATAAATTCCTAACTAGAAGATAAAGTCATAACTTTTGTAAAAGTTTTAGAAACATCGTTTATATAATTCGAAACTTTAAAACGTACGTCTACTTTTATGCTAAGAACTTTTATTTATTTAAGTGGTGACTTTCCAAAACGTGTCGAGTTATTTTGTTTAATCATGTACTCACGTTTCTTAAATAATATTTGCAAAGTATTATATACTTCAAATTATTCATTGGATTGTTTGTCTTATTATATAATTCACCATATAAATTATATAATTGCTTCTTTTTCATATGTAATATATACGGGATGTATTACATACTCTGCTATATGATTCACCCTATGAATTATATATGCTTTTTGATATATTTATTTAACCAACCACCAAACTATTACAACTTTAAATCTAAATCTTTTATCAACGTGTCACGTTGACGTACTCATTCATCGGAAAACCAAGTGCATCATCCTAGGCTAGTGGGTCATAGCCGTTAAGATAAACCGCAACTTCTTGGTCGAGCCGTTCCAGTTTCCGTTTCGTCTTGTACTCAATGTGTACATTCCCGCCAATCGTTCTTCATCATCGATGTAAGTTTATAGCCCCTCTTTCACTTGTTTTACATTACTTTACAAATCTCGGGGGAGAATACATGCTCATTACAACTTGTTTACATACTCGTTTACAATATCTTTTGCATACTATTCTACACACTTGGTTTACATACTTGATTTAACTCAAAGCTGTTTATGAATACAATGGTTATTTTATTGGACACAAGTGTTTCGGTTATCATCTCCTCTTTACATGTGCCTAAGTAGCTAAACCCACAATTGCCCATTATCATGAACCGTCAATTGCTTGACCGACTGTACGGGTTAAGTAAGCGCGAGTGTATAAATAGATCTATTTGGGATTGACATCCTGTTCGGTGAGTACTCTCCACTATTCTCTACGACTGTACTGAAACAACGAATGATAATGTTAGAAACAATTGTGGATAGTTAACGGGTTTGAACATCTACAACCCGGGCCCCCCCACCCCCTTTATTGCATAAACTGCATACATAATATGTCGAGCTTACGTGTAGCATGAGCTTAGCGTAACAGTAATATTAAATAAATGTGTACTTGTATTTGTTATAGTAGACCCATCATATCTGGAAATCACGATCTCTCTGTCCAAAACCTACTTATTAAACATTACAAATTTCCAACACTTTCATTATATTGCCGGCGAGCAATAAACACTACAACTCCTTGGGCAGACCTCTCATTATTACTGTTACACTTTTGGCGATTATTATAAGGAATCTGAAATGGTCATACATAGTTTATAAATCTTTTGGATCCCACATTTACATTTTATACTTACAAAACTCAATGAGAACTCACCAACTTAATGTTGACCAACATTTTAAGCATGTTTTTCTACAGGTGAATTAAGATGCTTACTTACTTAAGTGGCAATGGAGTCTACTATTGAGCAAATTTCATTTATGGATTTCTACTTACATACAAATGATCAAATCTCGTTGGGTTATTTTCAAGCTTTTCATTGTGATGCAATAATGGGACAAATGTTATATCAATTTCAAAGAAATCAACGAGATTACTTTTCAAACGACACATTTAGAGGTCGTTCTCTTGTATCTTGTGCTATTGTATTATGAAGTAACGCTCCCGGACATACATTCCGTTGCGACCCGTTTTTGGGGGTGTTACACACTTAACCATGTTCGTACAACTCTCAATGATATTGCTACCGGAATTCAGATGGATTATTTGCCGAAGAGACGATGGAGTCCACAATACAAAAGGAGAGCTCGGGTGATGATAAGTGCCATTGACAGAAAGCTCAGAGATAGAAGGTTGATGCGCAGCTTGGAGAAGTTTGTAGGAGGAAGACCGTACGGGGGAGACCTTCGGCTGCTTGAAAGGACCATATGATTTATCATATGTTGTCCTTATCTTTATAAGGTCAATCCTAGTACATAATAAACATGTGAATATGTATATATGGAAGTGTAACTTATGGTGATAATAAGGAAGCACGAGTAACAAATTTTCATAATTTCTTAGTAAATTCAAAAATTCAATAATGTACTAGAACTGTCTTACATATCCTCAAAATTTGAGGGGATCATTAAATGTTCCTATAAGTTATTCTGTAACATTTTGTCCCCGGACGTTTAATCAATTGATATCCAAAATATCAAGGGATTAACATTTTGGATAAGGGGAGAAAATGTGATTAAACTGAATCTAACTTGTATCGAAATGTGATCATATAAAATGGACTCAGTACACTCTACACTTAGCATGTACTACGATATCGATGCACATGTTAAGGGGGAGCTTTTGGTGATAATGAAAAACTCTCAAAGTGTAAATCTTTTGATATTTATATCAAATACTTTGATTGAACTTTTCAATGGTTTTTGATGGATTGTGATGGAAGTGACCCAAAAAGATCGTGACTTTGTCCTTATCCTTTAACGCATCATTCTTGTCCAATAGTAGGCATTGAATCTGCCTACGTGGCATTGAGGTGTCAGGTCGTGTTGAGGGATGCTTAGTGAACAAATCGCAGCAGTGGAGGGGGAGGGTTTGTCCTATTTTGGTTCTTGGCGCCCTTTCTTGGGTTATTTTAATATAATTCAAATTTGAAGGGAAAAGGGATAACGAGCGTTTGGTTAGGAAGTATTGGTAAAATTGTGTAGGGACTGACGGTGTTAGTCCTTGGGGACTAACGGTGTTATGGGTTTAAAGGGTAAATGGCTAACGGTTGTTAAGCTTTGGACTTGGGCTTGTTTTTGGGCCATATGGTTTATATTGGATTTTTGGGCTTTTGTTAAATAAAAGGCTAGTTTTAAAGGCTTAACGGGCTGACTTGGCCCATTAACTTGGGTTGGGTTGGCCCACTAAGATGCATACTCCTTTGGCTTTGGTTTTCCACGCTCTTTTCAATCCCGTGCTCGGTTTGGTCCGATTTTTGCCTCGTTTTTATCTTTTTGTGAATATCCGTTACATGCACAGTACATAACATAAAACAAGCATATATTTGGCATTTTATGTCTGTTTTTGGTTATTTAAGCTCGTTTATTGAGATAAAGGTGTGTGTATTTAAGCACATACTAATTATCCTTGTGATTTTGCCAGAACATCCGAGTGATATAATTCACAGTGAAGATGGAAATCCTGCTTGAGCCAACATCAAACAAGCTCATGGTAGGTGACTTGTGCGATTCTATATGAATCAACTTGTGACAACTGGAAAGAAACGATGGTGCGATTCTATAAGAATCAAACTTGTTCTAGGAAATGGATCAACGGTTGTTAATGAATTTTTGAAATGATTAACACTCTCGGTGTGTCACAAAAACACTTTTGCAAGTGATACACCGATTGATTTTCAAATCAATTTTCTATTTTCAATCGGTGAGATAGTAACTCGCTGGTTTACTCTTATCGTGTTGTCTGCTTTGAGACGTTCCGATAATGAGAACATGCTGAGTTTGATGAATCTAATACACATGTGTTAGAAAGATTCTATACTTCAGCTGGAAATCCTGTCAAGGAGATTCTTCTTAAATTGAATCTACCTGATCACAGGTCGATCCTCACGGATTCGAAGGTTACTCCAACCAAACACGGACGAATGACAAAGCCATATTCGTACCCCCGCTTTATTGCTAACTGTTTTATTGCAGGAAACTTAAAGATGGTGGTGAAGGTACCTGTTTCCCGCTGACTCACAAGATCCATAGCCACATGCTCATACCCGACCGACAAACATAAAGACATCATGAAAGCTCAAGTACATGTTTCAAGACTTCTGCTACTCTGATACCGTACGTCTTTCTTGAAGTGACGAAGTATTAAAGTCAAAGAATTTCAAAGAAGTTTCTGTCACTCTGATACCGAACGTCTTTCTCGAAGTGACGAAGTGTTAAAGTTAAAGAATTTCAAGAAAGATGCAACATTAAAGCTTTTCAAGTCAACAAATCAAGAAAGGTATGAGCATGTCGGTCCAGAAGTCACAAGTTCACAAGATGGCAAAGTTTACAAGATGGCGAAATGAGATTATGCTTGGTTGATGATCTCAAGGTGCTCAAGATCACATTTTCACATTCAAGATAAAGGAACAAGCTCAAACCTAAAGTCAATGATCACTACATCAAATCACAAGTTAATGATTAAAGTTAAACGAGCTCAAGAATAAAGATGAAGCATAGTATGCTAGGTTTAAGTTTTTATAACATAAAGTGATCTCCCTTAAGGGAAGATTGTTAGGAATATGAAATTCCTAGAAAAGTCTTGGTCACTTCATAGATATCAGTAGATAGCTCGTATAACAATATTTGGAAACTTACATAGTTAGTTAGCTAAAGGCCCTTGGATAAACCCATGCAAGCCCAAGCCCACAATCCATTATAAGTATATAAACCCTTTCCATGCCTTGAAGAGGGGGTTGATTGGTTGTATGTTTTATTTTCACTTAATGCATTTCATGTTCTTTACTTTCTCTTACTAGAAAATACATCCTTCCTTCTTACTTTCTCTCTCTAGTTCTTGTTGTTAAAGATTGCTAATATTCTTCAACTATCCTTTTGATATACACATGGCTTATCAAAATTCTGAGTAAATCCAAACTTTTTGATTTCCTCATCAAATCTTTTATTCCGGCTTCTTGATGCTTGCTTAAGACCATAAATGGATCTTTGAATCTTGCATACTTTCTTGGGATGATTAGGATCAACAAAACCTTCAGGTTATGTAACACCCCCATTTTGACAAATATAGCCACGAAAGCTAATATGGGGTATTACTTCATAGTACAACAGTCATAATCATAGAAAACGAATCGTAAAGAGACATTTTGGAAAATTTAGTTATCATTCATTTATTCATCAGATTTTTACAAAAGAGAAGTCCAAAAATATAGAAACATAAAGTTTGAATGATAACAATTTAGCTATCTTCAAGTTTGTGCCACTCCGTGCCATAAGTTGCTCAATTGCCTGAGATAAACATGCTAAAAAAGTCAACATAATGGTTGAGTGAAATTCATAGGTTTATGATAAACAGTTGAATACAAGTTCAATAGTGGGTTACGTTGTTATACACCCATAATTTGTAATAATTGCATATACAAGTATCATGGAAAAACAGTATTATTGCCCTAAGCTCATGATATCAATACGTTAACATAGAAATCACCATAGTGACATTGGTTGAGGAACAAATGTCCTCGTGGAAAGGTAACTTGTCAAAGTAACCCATTATAATCAAATATATTGCTATTGGTACCAAAAGTATAGGCACACCAATGGGAGTCATCATACCCAGATAGATCTATCCACAATATTCGCGCACGCACAAGTGACTAATGATTCATGATTATGAAATATTGGCAGTAGAAGGTACTTAGGCAATAATATATCTGGCATACAGTTGGAAAAATACTCGTATTCATGGTTTATAGCATGTATCCCCCTCGCGGGTTTATGAAAACATTAGAAGATTTAAAATGCGAGGCTATGAACTCACCTTAACAGGGGAAATCTGATTGATAGCAAAAGTATATCAAGTGAAAGTAACGGCTTCGTCACGCAACCTGGGGTAATATGTCAAGTCTTAGTGTGATGGTTTATGTTTCAAAACGTTATAAAGTTTAACGTATTACTTTGATTTATTAATTTATGGAAATATTGTATCATTGTTCGGGCCATCATAATTCAGAGGTCATGTAGTAAACGTTTGAGGAGCCAGGACACTTTAAATCGTAAATCCAGCAAACTCGTCAAAACGTATACCCAAATGAAACTCCTCACATGAAATTCCCTAGTAACGTGATACGATAAGATTTTAAGTTTCTTTAAAAGTTAGTCGATGATAAGTTATGATAATTATATAAGGTAATTGTTTTATAATGCGTCGATCGTTGATTAATAACGATAATTGTGTCGAGTTTTAATAAAATCGAGTTTTATAATATTAATATAAAAATATTATATTATATATTTTTAAGTTTGCAAAAATGGCAATATATACCCTTGATTTATAAACTTTTACAAGTTTAGTCCTTTATATATAGAGTATATATAATTTAAACCTTTAACTTTAGAACTTGGAAAAATAGGTCCTTATAGTTATAACTTTGGAATAATGACATTTTCAGCCCCACTAGTTATAAATTTCAAAAAGTTACGATATATATCCCTATGCATGAAAACATTTGCAAATCAAGTCCAAAAAGCCATGCAAGCTTATTTTAGGGTTCCAAATGATATTTGAAGGTTATAGCTTATTAGAATAAGCTAAAATAAGATGTTCTAATGTAACAAAAGTTTAGAAAAAGGATTCGTTAGCTAGAAAATCGTAATGGGTCGTTTTTAGGGTTTTAATCAAAACGCATGGGTTTGAGGATTCAAGGCTTTAACAAGAGTTCATATACGATCTTACGAGTATTATGAACATTCTAATACATATTATAAGCTTATTGAACAAGATTTTGAGCTTACTTGAGCTAAAATAGGTCAAAATGAGGTTTTCGAGTTCGTACGCTTAGTAAAGACTTCAAGGGTTCCTTTCTCTTAATTCTTGGCTTCTATTCTAAGCTTAGGGACTTCACTTAATCCTCCTTGGTCTAATTTAAGACTCCATTTGTGTGTATGATGAAATTTGAGGTGTGTTTGAAATAGTGGGGGAGTTCGGCTATTTATAGGGGTGAAAATACCTTGGTGCCCAAGTTTGGGGTTTGATTAGTGTCCTAGCTAGATGAGGTGATTAAGGGATGCTAGTATGATGAGTAAGGTAAGCTAGAAACTAGCTATGAAGAGGTGGAAGGGGTGTGTGGAGGTTCGGCTGCCAAGGGGGTGTTTGGAGTGCAAGTAGCTTACAAGGAGGTGATGGAGGTGCTTGTAAGGTGCTTAGGGAGATAGTAGGTTAGTCATAGAGGTGCTTGAGGTGTTAGGGTGCTAGCTTAGGTTTAAAATGGGTCAAAAATGAAAGAAAATGGGTGACGGGTTGGTTTTGGTTCGGCTTAGGATTTAGGGTTTTAAAACGTGGATTAGGGTTAGGATTAGGGATAGATTAGGGTTTAGGATTAAGGTTTAGTGTTAGGATTAGGTTTTAGGATTAAGATTTAATGTTAGGATTAGGGTTTAGGTTTAGTTTTTAGGTTTTAAAATGAAATTAGGGTTTTAGGGTTTCATTTAGGGTTTAGGGTTTTAGATTAAGGTTTTAGAATGACTTAGGGTTTAGGTTTAGGGTTTAGATGTTGTGCATTGAGTATTGTACCTTGTGCTAAAGTAGTGGTAAGAAATTAGAATGAAAACGGTGAAAAATGAGCTTATTTGAATTCATGCTTCATGATTTTGTACATTGTGCATTAAGGACTTGTACATTGATTTAGAGGGAAAATATATTTCAAATGTTGTGCATTGTACACTTGTACACATGCTTTGAATACTTGCACATTCAGTTTATATGTATACATTACATATAATTAGGGTTTTGATATAAACGTTTAACGTTTAAAGCCCGTTTTGATAAAATGTTGTAAATGTTATGTTAAATGGGTAATGTACTTGGTAAAATGATATTAAGATATAGACTTGACATATTAGGATGTTTACATGATATAAACATAGATATAGATGGCATTGGTGGAGGTTGCGTGAGCTCGTTTACTTTAGAGATGCAAGTTACGTTGCATAATGAGATAAAGCAAAAAATTTCCCTGTAAAAAGGTGGTATATATATAATAGATGGATATTACAGTGCATCTAATTTAATAGATGGATAATTACATTGATGAAAATTACGGGTTGTTATAGTCTCCCTCCCTTAAAAGAAATCTCGTCCCGAGATTTAGTTGGATGCCGGAGTGATGTTTGAAAACAGATGTGGATACTTGGCACGAATTTGATCTTCGCATTCCCACCTTAAAAGAAATATCGTCCTGCATATTAGTTAGAATGCCGAAGTGATGTTTTGAAACAATAGAGTGGATACTTGAGCACGAATTTAATCTTCGCAGCGTCTCCAGTAAATTCTGGTCCTCTTTTAGAGTTCCATCTTACTTTGACTATAGGAATACGAATTTGTTTGAGTTGCTTGACTTCTCGATCTATGATCTCCACTAGTTCATCCACAAAGTTGAGTTTGTCATCGAGTCGAAGCTCTTTCATTCGAATGACAATGGGATTCGTCAGATAAGAATTATTTATGATTAGAAACGTGGAAGGTAATGTGGATATAACTTGAGCTCTTTAGGAAGCTTCAAGGTATGATATTCCACTAAGGCCAAACCGTTCAAGGATTTTGAAAGGATTCCAATGTACTGCGGGTAAGCTTTCCTCACGTTTTCTGAATCGGATGACACCTTTATGAGGTGACACTTTTTAACTAAACAACAACGATCTCCACAACTTGAACATATCTAAGGCTTTATGTCTTATATTGGCATAACTTCTCTGCCAGTCTCTTGCAGCTTGCAAGCGTTGTCGAATTTTGGCCACTATCTTTTTTAGTGGTTTCATGGATTAATATCCTGGTCTCGGTAATTTGAACATCTCCAACACTCGGCCCACCAAACAAGTAATCTGCACTTTCGACCATATAGTGCCTCAAATGGTGCTGCCTTAATTTGATAATGTAACTATTTATGTAAGCAAAATTCCTACTAATGGGTAAGTGTTTATCCCATCCTTTCCACAAAAATCTATAACAACAAGGCTCGAAGCAATGTCTTCAGTGTTTGATGTCTTTCACTTTGCCCATCCGTTTCAAATCCAGGATGATATGCCGTACTCATGTCAATTGAGTACCCAAAAGCACTTGGTAATGATTTCTTCGAGAATCTAGATGTGAAATGACTATCACGATCCGAGATGATAGATATTGGCACTCTATGTCAGGAGACTATTTCTTTGATGTATAACCTTGTAAGGGTTTCCATACTATCTGTCTCTCGGGTAGGGATGAGAATGTTCGGATTTTGGTAAGGCGGATCGACAATGACCCAGATTGTGTCATGTTCGTACTTGAGGTTTTGGTAGTTTTGTGATTGAAATCCATTGTTAATCTCTCCCACTCACATAGGAATCTTTTGGTTATAACTAGTAATGCCGGATGGCTTCTGACAATCTGCTTTAACTCTAAACATGTAAAACAATTGCCACATATTCAGCGAATGGTTGCCTTCCATATTAGGCCACCAATAGAGGTTTCTTTTGATCCTGATATATCTTGTTCAGACACCTGGGTGAATGGAATACTTCAAATTTATGGAACTCATAGCATTATCAAGTCTCTAGATTTACAAAGAGTAGTAAACCAACTTCGAATTTTAATACCTTCGGGTTTTTCATCAGGACGTATTATAAATGATTTTCCATTCCCACATAATTCCGAAGGGCCCTTGAGTTTTACTCACTTGATTACTTCAGTTTGACTTGAGAATTTTGATGGGTAATTTTAGATGAATGGTCATAACTAATGATCTAACTCGGAGTGGTTTGATTCGTTCCTTCCGGCTTAAGGCATCTGCTACGACATTTTCCTTTCCAGGATGGTAGCGAATTTCACAATCGTAATCTGCAAGCAATTCTAGCCAACGGCGTTGTCTCATGTTCAACTCTTTCTGATCAAGGATATGCTAAAGACTTTTATGATCAGTGAACATAGTACATTTGGTGCCATACATATAGTGTCTCCAAATTTTAAGAGCAATAATACTGCTCCTAATTACGATCAGTAGTAGGGTATAGTATTCCTTCATGAGGGTTGAGTTTGTCGAGATCATAAGCAATGACTTTTTCTCCTTTGAGCATTATACAGCCCTAACCCTTGAAGAGATGCATCACGGTAAATGACAAAATAATCGTTTCCTTCTGGTAATGCCAAGATTGGTGCTTCACAAAGTTTTTGTTTAAGGAGTTGAAAAGCTGATTCTTGTTCTTCGCCCCAGATATAACTCTTGTTTTTCTGGGTTGATCTAGTCAAAGGCCTTTGCAAATCTTGAAACCGTTCGATAGAATCTTCGAAAATAGCCGCAGTCCTAAGAATGACGCACTTCTGTGGGTGTATTGGGAGATGTCCAAATTCTTAACAACTTCAATCGTTTGGCAGGGGACAAGCCTGAAGTCCGTTGAACTATCGATGAGATTACTAAGCAAATTACACGAGATATGAATCCAGAAAATAACATATTAGAGACCTGGCATAGCAATTCTCTAATTTCGTGAGAGTAATCCAAGATAATTTTGAGAATGATTTTGCATGTTTCTTCTTCGTATTCGAGAATAAATAAAGAATATCATCTATAAACACATACATACGAAATTACATCCAGATAGGGTTTATACACACGATTCATAGTGTTTTCGTACATCTTTTTCTGAAAGCAGTCATTAGGAATAATCTTCTCCCTAATATTAACTCCAGTTGATGAAACCTGATCTTAAATTCGATTTTTGAATAAACGCTATGAACCTTAAAGTTGATCGACCTAATGTCATCAGATCCCATGTAATGGATAACGATTCTTTATGAAGTTTGTTTCAACTCTCGGTAATGCGATACACATTCTGAAAGATCCTCCTTCCTTTTTAACAAATAAACAGGAAGCTCCCCAGCGATGTAACTTGGGTCGATGAAACCTCGGTCGGTATAGTTCTTGAAGTTGGTTAGATAACTCCCCTAGCCTGCATTTTTTAAGGAGCCAATCTATAAGTGTTCGAGCTACAGGTACTGCTCTGGGGATAAGTCGATTTGGAATCTACTTGGCGAACGGGAGTGAGACAGAAGATCTTCAGAAAAACATCTGGAAATTATTTGACTACAGGAATGTCTTCTAGTTCTTCTCGTCAGATTTCTTCTCCATTACTTAATCATCATGAAATTGACAACCTCGGAATATATACCTTTCGTTTTAATTAGGATATGAGATTTAGTCGAGTTTTTACTATCGATCAACCTCGAATTATTACAGTTCAACCGTTGAACTAGGAATGTGAACGACTTTCTCGTCACAGAGAATTTTGGCATGATACTTGGACAACTAGTCCATACCGATGACAACGTCGAAACTACCAAGCGTTAATTGGCATGAGTTCGAATTTTGAAAGTTGATTTAGCAGAGTTAAATGGACACAGCCTTTAATAACATGTTTGTGCTTACTAAAGTTTTTTTCGTCAGCCATTTTCGATAATCGTAAAATGTATCTCTGTAATAGACAAAATATTTAGTTGGAGGCAAGCGATATGGATATAGAAGCTTCATCAGCTCCGGAATCAAACAATACTTTGACTAAATGTTGATTTTGTAACACCCTTAAATCTGAGTACGCAGCGGAATGTTGAATATCCGAGGGCGTTACATTTTTGGATCAATAGCACAAGATATGAGAACGACTACTAACGAAAGTCACATTTGAAAATCAGATACCGATGGATAACAATAAACTTGTTTTGTTACATTAAGCCCATTGGCTCAAATAGAACAACAATATAAAATAAACAGATTTCGGTTTATAACAATTGTCCCCCAAAATGTAATAAGACCCCAAATCTTAAGTGTTGAGACTCTCAATTATTGACTTCCCAATGTATCATCGCACACATCGGCCATATTGAACCCTGAAAAACATGCTTAAAAACATCAACATAAAGTTGGTAAATACATAAGGTTTAGGTAATCATTGTTAAGACCTAAGATTTCCAAGTGTAAATGATTTAGGCAACACATGCAAACATCATAAAAGTAATTACGTTTTCCTAAGCTCATGAAAATTGAGAAGCTCGACATATGATGAATGCAAATATCTTTTGCCAAACCGTGTCCATAGAATGATGTGCTAACCTAGTAACATCACCAAATTGCGACATGGTATTCGTTTCCGTATTCCCAGATGATAGCTATCACCCGATAAACGGGGATTGTCCAATACCCTAATAAGAAATCTATCCATAACATTCTCGCCACCTTAAATCAATGTATTCCAAATCACATCTATTCAATTAACAGTTCATGATCATAGGACATAATGGGTTTATGGTAACTCAGGCAAAAACACGTAATCATTGTATAAAATGTACACTTGCGTCCAATTTGTAAAACAAAGCATGTTCTCACCCCAAAAATATAAATCATTTAAATAATTGTAAAATATGGGGCTATGAACTCACCTTAGCAGGTAGTTCTCTGAATGATAATAAATATCCAAGTAAGCAATGAATCACACCATCAAGTACCTAAGTAGATACGTCCAAGTCTCAGTGCTAGCCTATTTAAACTTAACAACATCATTGTATAGAACTAAAAATTTTATTTCAAGTTATATTATAACTGTTATCACTTGTGTGGTGGTGTAAACATATTTAATGTAGTTATAATTCCGATTGATGGCTCTTTGACAAAGTATAAAACGATTTCCCTCGATCTGGTGTACTGGTAAACATTTATAATAAACAACTATATCTATTAAGTCCGTGGTTTAATCTAGCGTTATATTTATACGATACTTTATATAACTTGCCGATTTCGTTAAGCGTTCACTAATAGCAATTTCTTTTGTTCTAAAAACCACCTTTGAGTTTTTATAAATACAAAACAGCCCTGGGTTTATAAATATATACTTTTATATACATTTTATAACCCCCAAAGTCTCATTAATTTCACTTTTAGTCCGATACATTACAAGGTTACATTTTAGGTCCTTATAAGTTTGAAACAGCCCCTAAGTTTCCAAAACTGACATAAACAGTCCTTGGGCTTGTTAGCTTTAGCAATTTATAGTTTTGACCATGTAGCTTGTAAATTTACACTTTTAGTCCCCCGACTTTGTAAAAATTGCATTTTCATTCCAATTAAATGCCAACAAGTGGCATTATGTTTAATTATGTCCAAATAAACCATATAAGCCGCCATAGCTTATAAATAAGCTCTAACGAGCTTATTCAATGGCCTTAAGTGGGCCTAATCGGGGCCCATTAAGGTCCATTAATATTCTAAATAAGGTCCGTTTTAGTTTTAAAAAGCACCAAGCATCTCGTTAAGCTTATTTAAGCTTACAATATTCGGTTTGGCCGTATTAATAAGCCATCGCGAGCTAATTTTTGGCTTAACGGGCCTCATTGGGCCCGTTAAGGTCCGTTTAGCGTTTTAAAGATCCAAAATGATTTTTATATGTTCAAAAGGTTCCAATAAGCTCAGCAGGGTCTGATAAGCTTAGAATAAGCTCGGGGAGCTTATTGGAGCTTATTTCGAGCTTATTGGGCTTACGGGCCCAATAACTCAAACCGAATAGAACCTTAAGGGTCCCTTAGGTTTGTCTAACTTATTTTCATGGCTTATTAATGCATTAGGTCTGTTTTTCGTTCACTACAGCTATCTAATAAGCTAATAAGCACTAGTTAGTGGGCCGTTGGGCCCATTTAAGGCCCGAAGAGGGTTTTAGGCTTTTTGGTTGGGTCCATTTGGATCCGTTTGCTATATTAAGGTCTATTAATCTCATTGAGCTCTCATAAGATCATTAATAAGCTGCCCAATGCTTATTGTGAGTTATTCGCTTATCTTAGGGCCCGTTAATAGCATAAGGCCCATTAAGGTTCAATGAGTTTCTAATAAAAAGGAAAGCCTATGTGAAGAAAATGAGCACTTCAAATCATGATTAAGCCCGAGTGGCTTATTAATAAGCCGGGCTTATAAATAATCCCTCGTTGGGCCTTTGTATTTTGGCTCGATAGAACAGACCCGATAAGGGTTCTGCGGTTTGGGCCCCCCCTTTAATACCTTAGAGTCCGCACTATCTTATCTAGGGATTATAATAAATCTTATAGTCGGCTTTAAAAGTCACTTCACAAAGTAAGCCTCCTACTTAAATTGTGGCCTTATGGTCTTGTGGGCTCACAAAGATGGGTCGTAAAGTTCAATAAAAGTCCGAATGGTTTATTAAGATATCACAGGGGTTTCGTTAAATCGTCTAGCATCAAAACAATGTGCCTAGCATTTCCTAATCACGACCCATAACATGCAAACATTTGAGAGTTTCATATACTTGTCACTCCCCGTCCTCCCATGTCCGTTACTTTACTTTAAAAGTTGACGTGTAGTTTTTTCTTATATTTTCGATGCCTAGGGTATCATTATGTTGAAGTCACTATTTGTCCCTCACACCACACTGTGTACAGTGTGATTAACGAGTCCTCGCCCAACACAAATGAAACCCTACCCACAATTAAGGCACGACACACACTTTATATATATCGCGACATACGTTTAACAATTCAAAAGGAAATGATATTATGAAACGTAAAGTGTTGTTGTGACTTACAAAGGTCCTATAGCTTTTAGATGGAGGAGTGGACGCGTAGTGTACAAATCCCTAGCTCGTATAACTCTTGTGTGACAACCTTAGTGCTTATAGGTTCGAATGAAAAGAAGTGGGAGGTGTTTGCTTGCGGTTTGTATCCCGAACAAGAGAAGAGAGAGTTTAAGGTGTGTGTGAGTTAACAAGAGTGTCAAATGTGAGATATGAATGTATATTTATAGGCAAATGAAGCTAGTTAGGTTCCTTAGTTCTAACCAAGCAAAAGTCGAACCCTAGCTTAGTGGTTTAGGGGTTTTCTAGTTAGCCACACATGGTTTTATGCTAAACCACTCAAGTACCACTCTTAATGACTAAATATTTGTACAAGGTTTGGCTTAGCTAGCAAATCTTATGGATTTGTGTAGTGTGTGTGTGTATTGCCGCGGCTAAACAAGGCAAGGGAGTCAAACAAGTCATTATCCATTGTGTATTAGCCCTTTAGGAGACCATTAGGACACATATTAATTACCAAGGGGATGTACATGTACTTAAAGATCAAGAATGAAGATTTCTAGTTGGTTTATGTGTACCTAGGTGTATAACCGGCCCCCTTGTGGTTTATGTACACAAAATTGATTTATTTTTAGGTTAAGGTGGTAAAAGTGGGTATTAGTTCGAGTCTAGGTAAGTCTAGGTATTTCCGGGGTGTGTCCAAATGTATTTTATTGCGAAACGTAACCCTTTTACGTGACCAATAAATATACAATACGTAAAGTACATAATTATCTTTTTAATAATTATTTCTTACTTGGTTGATGTAAACCTTAATTTATTTGACGACCGTTTACATTCATGGATTATTTTTAGTCTACACGATTTAGCTTAAAAGTAAATATTAAAAGTAAACGCGTACCGGACTAAATTAAATAGTGATCATTAATAGAGTCGTACAATGACACGAAAATGAGAAATGTTACAGTCTCCACCCGTTAAAAGAGCTTTGTCCTCAAAGCTTAAGACCTTGTTAGTTATAACGACACCTGGTTAGTGAAGAGTGTGGTTATTTTTGGTTTGAACGAATCTTCACGTTCCCAGTAAACTCAGGGCCCACGACTATAGTTCCAGCAAAACCATAACCAATGGTATCAAGCGGACTATATCGCTTCAATCGTTTGATCTCCCGTTCCAGTGATTTCCAACGGGCTCTTCCACAAACTGGAGCTTTATCGTCAACATGATTCTTCTAACGCATGATTAATGGTTCGTGCAGCGAACACATTTCTTCAGATTAGACACATGGAAGTATGGTGAACTCTGCTCAGAACTCATTGAGGAAGTTCCAAGCCTGTACGCATACTTTCCCAACTTTTGCTAACACCTTGAATGGGTCTGACATAATCTCGGTTCAGCTTACCGCCGCTTACCGAACCGTACTGACCCCACCTTTCTACGCAGAACCTTGAGACATAACTCTGTCCCCAATCTCGAACTCCATCGCTTTCATTTCCGATCAACTAGTTCTTTTGTCGATCCTGTGCAGACTTGCATCCTTGCTGATCAGGACGATCTTTTCTGTTTGTTTCTTCATCCTATACCTGACACCAGTCATTGGCTTCCCCAACTTTCACCCATCACACTGGTGATTCGACATTTTCGACCATAACATTGCCTCATACGGGCGGCCTTTATGACTAGCGTGATAACTGTTGTTGTATAAAACTTCGCAAAGATGGCAAATGCTTACCCTACCAACCTTTTCACAAAAATCCGCATCACACAGCAAGCAACGCATAGCATGTCTTCGAGAGTTTGAATGATTTCTCTCATCAATCTGGCCGTCAGTTTCTGGATTATAACGCAGTGCTCAATACTAATATCAGTACCCCAAAGCCTTTTTGAAATGACACATAAATTTGAAAGTGATCATCCCGATCATGATCACAGATAATCGAGCAGGTTATCACCGTGTCTTGCCACTATCCTGTTCAGGTACAACCTTGCCAAGTTGTCCAATGGATCATTCTCACTAATTGCAAGAAGTGAGCAGATTTGTAATTCGATCCCACAATCACCCAGATGGTGTCGAAACCATTGGTGACTTACCCTATGTAATTTTGGTGATTAAATCCATCAATGATATTATCTCCACTTCCACTCGGTATTTCTGTTTACTATCAATCCCGATGGGCTTTGTGAGTTCGGGGGCCTTTGACCCTTGCACATGTCAGGCCATTTGCAAACATACGTTGGCGATGTCAGTCCTTCATGTTTGGGCACCAATATAATTTTCTTCACATCTTGGTACATCTATTCGGAACCCGGGGTGGGATAAGAATATTTCGACTTATGGGATCGTGCATAATTATACGGACCTTAAGTCTCCAATCAAGGTATCCACACTCCAGCTGGTAAAACATAGTGTTTCCATCGTCACGGCGGTTCCAATCTATCCCTGGGTTATAATCCCTTCGGATTATACCCCTAAATCTTCATTCACAGAGATTCGTCCGGTTTCTAGGCTCTTGATCTGAGCTACTAATAATCGTTGGGGAGATCCAAAACCAATTATCATACTAAAGGCTCGAACCCGCAGTGGCTCAATCCGTTTCCTTACGTATCAGCCGCACGGCCACTAACGTTTGCTCTCCCTGGATGATAACGATTATCACAATCGTTAATCCACTCAAAACTCCAGCCAACGCGTTGTCCTCATGTAAGCTCCTTCTGGTCCGAGAAATGGTGTTGTAAGCTTTATGGGCGTTGAACACGGCATCTGGTTCCATATAGATAGTGTCCTCCATAATCTTTAGGCAAACACAAACCGACCTAAAGTTCTAAACCAAGAGTGGTGAAGTTTCTTCTCGTGAACTTTTAGTTGTCGAGAAGCATAGCAATCACTTTCTCTCTTCTGCATTAGTACAGCAGCCTAAAGCCTTGTGTGACCGCATCACAGTAGATCACAAAGTCATCGCTCCCCCTCAGGTAAAAGCCAGAATTGGTGCAACTGTCCAACTTCTACTTTATTTAGCTAAAAAGCGGTCTCATTTCCATTCTTTTTCTCTTCCCAGTCGAACCTTGATTCCTTTCAGAGTGAGTTTCGCATACTTAGCAATCTTCAAAAATCCTTCAATGAACCTTCGATAGTAACCAGCAAGACCTAGAAATTGGCGGATTTCTGTTGGTGTCTTAGGAGATGCCCAATCTTTGATAGACTCTATCTTGGCTGGATCCACATGTATGCCTCTACTATCAATGACATGTCCAAGAAATTGTACCTTCGGAATCCAAAATTCACATTTTGAAAACTTTGCATACAACTTCTCTTTCTTAAGCAATTCCAAAATTGCTTTAAGGTGTTCTTCATGCTCTCTTTCGTCTTTTGAATAAATAAGTATGTCATCGATGAAGACAATTACAAACTTATCCAAGTAAGGCTTGCACACTCGGTTCATGAGGTCCATGAATACCGCAGGTGCGTTTGTCAGTCCGAATGGCATAACCTGGAACTCGTAATGGCCATACCGAGTTCGAAATGCCGTCTTTTTGGAAGGTCCTGCCATCGTACTCTAAGCTGGTGATATACTGAATACACAGATCAATCTTTTGAAAAAAGAACTGGATCCTTGAAGTTGAAATCAAATAAATTGTCGAGCTCGGGATGGATTAACGATTCTTTACCTGTCATTTTATTTAACTCACTATAGTCGAATGCACATCCTGAATGACCCGTCCTTCTTTTTGACAAATAAGACTAGGGCTCCCCAAGGTGAGAAACTAGGCCTTATTAATCCCTAGGATCAGAAAGTTTCTTGTAATTGTTTTGATAATTCCTTCATTTCGATGGACCAATCGATACGGTGTCTCGAGCAACGGGTGGCGGCTCCTTGAACTAAGTACGATTTTGAAATTCCCACTGGTCGAGCTGGAGAAGACCGGGAAGATCCTCTGGAAATACTTCAGGAAAATCTCGAACGATAGGTAAGTCCTTTATCTGTTTTCGTTTTGGCCGACATGTCATCCTCTTTTCTTAGGTGGATATCCTGTGCTAGAAAAACCTGGCATCCTTTTGGCCATGTACTCTTAGAGCTTTTGAACATGAGATAACTGTCAACCGTGTTTGCTCCCATTGCTACTTTCGTTGCCACAAAAATTCAAAGTTTCATTCCCGTAGGGAATTTGAACAAGTTTCTCATCGCACACGATCACGGCGTGACATCTTCTTAACCAGTCCATACCGATAATGACATCGAAACTACCCAGTTCTATGGGCATTAGATCTATGTTGAACGGATGGTCTAAGAAATTTAAGGTGCAACCTCGTATAATAGTGCTATCTCGACTAATTTCCCATCAGCTAATTCGACATCAAAACAATTTTCCTAATGAAAGGTTGGGGCGATGTTTATCAAGGAACTAAATGCAGTGGATATAAAGCTTCTATCGGCACCAGTGTCGAATAAGATAGATGCATAGTGGTTATTTAAGAGGAACGTACCCGTGACGACATTGGCATCAGGGTTTCCCGGTGCATTTCCCCTCTTTTCTGCATTCCCAACTGCATAAACCCAGCCTTGTGCATTCCGTTTTCCTCATTTCCCATCCCCCTCCATCTTTATTCTTCAGCTTCGGACAATCTCTCTTGAAATGTCCTGGTGCTCCACACTCGAAACAACCATTTCCTTTGGGGGCTGCCCCATTGCCCTTCTGAGTATTAGCAACATTTGTGCTACCAGTACTCCTGCAATCGCGAGCAAAGTGCCCTATTTTGTTGCACTTGTGGCACCTCTGGGTGCACGGGCCATTGTGGTGGAGATGGCACTTGGTGCACTTGGGCAAAGATCCCCCATAAGGCTTCCTTTCGCCTGTCCCCATATTGTAGACCTTAGAGACATTCTGCTGCCTCTTGAAAGGTTGCCTGTAGGTGACCATGGGTTTGGTTCGGAGGAATCATCAAGCCATCCACTTGTTGTTCCAGATTGCCTTTACGCGTAGGTGCGAGTTGTCTGATCCATCAATTCATTGGCCAACCTCAATAGTCCCTCCCAATCTTAAACATGGTGATGGGGCTAACGTCTTGGGTCTGGCAGACTGACGTTCCCATAAATGTTGTCAGGAAGTCCACTGATGTACTTGTCAATCTTCTCGGTTTCATTGGCAACAAACTTGGTAAATATCAGGGTTAACTCTTGGAAACGTTTAGTATATGCTGGAAAAACTTCCCTTGACTTAAGGTTCCACACTATCAATTTGCTAATTTCTTGATTTCACGCCTACGGACAATACTTGTCCGTCATCTTTTTCTTGAGTACTTCCCAGTCATTGTCATATGCCTCTTGAAGCCTAGGGTTCTTTATCTAAACCATTCCACCAAGTCAAAAGCACAGCACCTAACAGAGTGGCAGTGTGGAAAACTTCACTTGATTCTCGATAGCACAACCACTGATATTGAAAACTGATTCCATCTTTTCAATCCACCGAGTTAGACCGACCACGCCTTCAGTCCCCTTGAAGTTCAAAGGTTGACACTTCATGAAGTCAGCGTAAAAACAAGGGCGCGTAGTTTGCACGTTCCTTCGGTTATCCCCGTGCGAACTGTGGCTTCCATCTCCATTGGTGGAGTTTTGCAAAAGAGCTTGGTCAATCATTGCTTGGATAGATTCTGGAGTCATGTTGTTTGGGTTGGTGTCGTTAACAGGGGTATTTGGTCCTCTTCTGGTTAAAGTGCCATGAAATTGTCTAGATCACAAAAGAGGGGACAAACATGAGAGTTATAAGAAAGAATATAAATAATGATATAGATGAGATAAACAACACAAGAGAGTTATATAGTACAAAAGTAACACATCCCATTTCATTCATAACTTTTGGAAAAGTGTTTACAATGAAAAAGTTGTTCGGAGTACACAAATACAATACAAAAGATCTAATCTATGCTAGCGGTGAAACCCCTAATACTTTAACATGCCTGTACAATGTCCTAGCAAGATACAATCAACATAAATCACTAGAATGTGATGACCGGCATCCCAGAAGCACCTGGTGAACTGGAATCCCTAGCCTCTGGTCCAGGCTGTCCTAGCTCTCCTACTGCTTATCTTGCAGTGCTAAACAACTCACCCCTGCATGTTCTCATCCTCTCCGCCTCATATCTCTGATGACTCGGAGAATCTCTACCATCTGGTCCTGGATGCCTACATCAGTCACTCTAATCGCTTCTTAACTCAGCCTGCTGCATTTGAAAGCGAGTCTCATGTACCTGATGTTGCATCTGAATGAGAGTACTCTGCAGCTGTAGCTGTGTCTGGTGTGCCTGGAGTTGGGTCTCATGTGCGTATACATGATCACGATGGGTCTAAAGCTCCTGATGAGTCGCCTGACTCAATCCTATCGAGTGAGCCTAAGCCTCTCGGGAAGCATAGGCCTCCTCTTCCACCATCCATACTGTCTCCTTGAGAGTCATCCTATCTACCCATAAGTAATCGACCTCTCAGCCATACGACTTGCGTGATATACGTAGACCTACCATATTGAGCATCCACTATAAAGCTAACAGTCTGTGTATCTAACGCTTATAGGACCTCGAGAAGCTCCTGTTACCCTAGTATTGACCTCATCCCTACGGTCATAGTGCTATCTCTGGAACTGCCTCTGCCAGAATCTACCCCAAGTACCCCTAATCCGATTACCCTACTTCTCTAATTCCCCTGTCGCCTCGTCTTCAGCATTTACCGTTTTAGACAATAATAATCTATCCCTCGACCTCTGGTATTTCTAGCAGTAGAACTCTCCCCGACCTCGTATCTGGAGCCTAGGGTGGACAAATACAACCTCTTGCGGGGAGGTTGCTCAGACTCGGGAATATCATCCCTACGGTCAATAGGTGGTGGTATGTATAGAGATGGTGGTAGTGGTGGTATTGAAGGTGATGGTAATGCGGTAGTGACTGCATCAATGAGAGCCTGAGTGGATGCTATCCTGAGTGTCTGGATTTGGGTTGGACACCCAGATGATGGTGGTAAAGGTGGTGAATGTGCATGTGGGGCCGTACACCTTAGCAAGGGCCGCGCTACCACTGCAGATGGGTGGAGATAGGTGGTGATGGTGATGGAGTAGTCATGGCTAGAAGTCTCTCAACCTCTGCCTCTGGTGGAAGGGATATGGAAGCCTGAAGCCGGACAGTGATCCTAGCTCCAGTGGTAGAAATGTCGGTGGAGGGTGGTGGTATAACAGGCTCTGTTCCCTCAGGTGGGGAAACAGGCTCAACAGTAGGTACAACAATAGCAGAGTCGGCCGGAGCTAAGTGCTCCTCCTCCTCCTCCTCGTCCTCATCATCCTCATCCTCATCATCGGCGTCATCCCCAGATGAATCGCCGTCATCATCATCTCCCCCGTCCATAGGATAGTCAACCGGACCATCCTCTGTCTCATCATCCTCATACTCCTCTGGATCCTCCTCGGGATCCGACTCAGCAACATACCCTGGTGACTCAGCAGTGGGTGAATCAACAGGAGGTAATGGCTGCTCCTCAGCCGGGAACACATGCTCATCCTCCAATGGTATATACTCAGGGTACACAGGCTCTGGCACGTAGTCAGGATCATGTGCCTGTATGAACATAGGCTCACGCTCATCCTCGTCCTGAGGAACTGGCGGTGTCTGTGGCTCCTCTGGGTCTGGTATGTAATCCGGTGATGGTGGGGCTACCGGCTGCATGGGAAGTCCATCGTATCCGTACACGATGACTCGTGGAGAACCTCCGTCAGATATCTCCTCATCGGCTCCCCAGAAGACCCTGCCTGGCTCAGAATCGGTATAGACGGAAGTGTAGGTAACCGCAGATGATGCAGAAGACATGACTGCTGCAAAAGCAAAAATAACTTATATAAGTATTACTTATAAGAGAGATCGGTATGTTATGTCTATAAGTTTTAATTATAAGAGTCTTATAGTAATATACGTAGTATAATTTATATACGCATATATCAATCATGCAAGCACTTAGTAAACTACTAATGCTAAAACAGTGTATGTCATGTAAGCATGTATATTAGATGCAAACAAGTAATGTATGTATGTCCCGTGCAAATCCCATTTGTGAAAGCAGTGTTTGAAAATGGTTATAGTCCAGACAAAAACTTTTGACCTGGTTCTCTATAACCTTGGCTCTGATACCAATCTGTAACACCCCCAAATCTGGGTAGCAGCGGAATGTTGAATATCCGAGGGCGTTACTTCATAGATCAATAGCACAAGATATGAGAACGACCACTAAACGTGTCGTTTGTTGTTTAAAAAGGATACCTTGGTTTAACAATATATTGTTCCATTTACATAAGCTCTGTGGCTTCAAAAAAAATTTGTTTTGACAAACATAAAGTAAAGTTTTGGTTTTTTATCAAATGTCCCAAAATGTAATACGCCCAAAATCTTTAATATTGACTCTCCACAGAGTGACCCCGAATGTATCTTGGCACCTCGTGCCCTATTGGCCTGAGAAAAACATGCTTAAAACGTTAACATAAAGTTGGTGAATTCATAGGTTTATGTATGTAAATTGTAGGACCGCAAGATTTCCAATGTATGATTAAGCAACAAATGCAAACATCATTAAATTGTCAACATTGCCCGTGAATGATGTTCTAACCCGCAACATCCCAATTCCGACATGGTATACGTTTGTTGTCCGGCAAACAGGCACAGTGAGCGCTACTCACCCAAACGGGGATGTCAATCCCAAATAGATCTATTTATAACATTCACGCTCGCAATCTAGCAATTGAAAGTTCATGATAAATGGGCTCTATGGGTTATCGCTACTTAGGCAAACACGTAATCATAGTATAAATGTACACTTGCGTCCAATTTGTAAAACAAAGCATGTTCTCACCCCAACGATGTAAATCATTTAAATAATTGTAAAACATGGGGCTATGAACTCACCTTAGTAAATAGTCCTCTGAAATGATAAATATATCCAAGTATAGCAAATGTATCACACCGTCAAATACCTAAGTAAATACGGCCAGTCTTAGTCTACAAGTTTAGGCTAAAGACTTAATGTATAAACTACAATAAATTGCTAGTTTATATATACTGTTATCACTTGTGTGGTGGTGCACATGTTTATTGTATTTGTATTCACATGATGGCTCTTGGGAAGGTATACGATTCCACACGTTATAGTATACGTATAAACGTTATTAATAAATATTCCTATTTATTAAGTCGTCGGTTAACTTGTATAATATCCGAATGTAATTCGTCCGGTACGCTAAGTGTTTATAAAATCACTTTTGTTTATAAAATGCCCTTAGGTTTTCCATAATTTCAAAACAGCCCCTAGGTTTATGAAATATATACTATTTTACATTTTTAAACCCTTAAGTTTCCACTTGTACACTTTTGGCCCTTCAACTTTACAAAATTACACTTTAGGTCCTTATATGTTTCAATAGTCCATAAAGTTTCATAAATGACAAAAACAGTCCTTCAACTTACAAAAACAGTGAGTTGACAAATTTGAACCCTCAAGTCTCAAAGTTGACACTTTTAGTCCCTTAACTTGTAAAAATCACATTTTAAGCCCGATTGAGTTCTAACAAGTGGCAATCGGTTTTATTACTTCCAAATAAGTCATAGAAGCTGAAACTTCTTATAAATAAGTTAGGATAAGCTTATTTATGCTTATTGGGCTTAATGAGCCTTATTGGGCCCGTTAAGGTCCAATAAGCTATTTAAAGGTCCAAATGAAATTTCAAAAGTACATAAGCCCTCCTTAAGCTTATTAAAAACTAATAAGCTGAAAAATAAGCTCGGGTGAGCTTATTTGAGCTTATTGGGCTCGTTAGCCCAATAACTCAACTCGAAAGTTTGTAAAAAGGGTTTCATACATTATACAACTTATTTTCTAGACTTATTAAGCTTGTTTAGGTCTGATTAAGCTGACTTTACTTAGTGGCTTATCCAATAAGCAAATAAGCCCTGGTAATGGGCTTTTGGGCCCATTACGAGTCCATTTAGTGTTTTAAAGGTTTGGGCTTGGTCCATTAAGGTCCATTAGCTTGCTTAAGATTATTATAGACCTTATAAGCTACTTAAGCTTACAATTAAGCTGTCTAAGCTTAATTGTGGCTTATGGGATTTCGTGGTTCACGGTAATGGGCTAACAAGTCCATTTAAGGATCCATTTGGTTTTTAGATATACCTTAGGGTCCATGTGAGCCAATAAGCACGTAGGTCTCTTAAATAAGCCCGTGGATCTTATAAATAAGTTGTGGGCCCGCCGGGTTGGCTTATTGAGCTTATTTTTGTTTCGTACGTGGCTATTAGGCCCGATAGGCCCATTGGGGTTTTCTTTCATGCATGTTTGCTATAATCGTGTTTAATAAGCTATTTGTCTATCAATAAGCTTGAATGAGCTTAATAATAAGCTACGAGTCCCCACCATTGGGCTGTTGGACCGGTTGGGCCCAAGCGTAGGCACGTTTGGATTATACAAGGCTTATTGTGGCCCGTTGTTTCCCCTGGCAATATATACGGTTCGAAAATAGTCCTAGCGACTATATATGTTAGTCGTGTTACACATGCAAACGTTTATTGGCGTCGCATATATGTTCCCAAGCCACCACGCCATGTTTACCTCAAAGGTTTACGTATGGTTTTTGTATAAACTCGTATACAAGGGTCTTTGATCGCGTTAGGGTCCAAGCTTTCTTATAAACGAAACATTTAAGGTCTTGCTTGTTATTAACCCACGTGTTACGTGTTTCTTTGTATTTTTAACACCACACAAGTCGCATATACGCAATAACATTGCGTATAACACGCATGTTTTGTATTTAATGTGCATGGACTCACGCTAGCATGTCATTTATATAATAATGTGACATATTGACTAGTTAACAAAGGAAAACAAGTATATTACAAGTTGTATAGGTTCAACGTGACTTACAAAAGGTCCTAGGGCTTTGTTTCGAGTGTACGCGAGCAATGTGACAACCCACGTATGAAATACATGACCAAATAATAAACCAATGCTCTAAAGCTTAGTATACACCCTAGTCTTGGTTTGTAAACCTTCTTACGACCTCGTGTGAATACTCTAGGACTTACTTCGGGTTCGAATGGGCTGAGAAAGGTGTTTGTTTGCGGTGTGTGACCCTAACAAGAGAAACAATTAGGTGTTTAGTTGTTTGAGAGAGTTTAAGGTGTGTGTGAGTTTTCAAGAGTGTAAAATGGTATATGTGAGTGTGTATTTATAGGCAAAATACTTAGTTATATATTCCTAGTCACACAAACAAAACCAAAATCGGCCCTAACTAGGTGGTTTTGTAGTTTTTTGTTAGCCTCACATTGTTTCTTGTTAAACCACTTAAGTACATTCCTTAATTACATAATCTAAGTACAAGATTACCTAAGATTTGGAAAATCTTAAGATTTTGTGTACATTCATGCATGTAGTCACGGTTACAATAGAAGGAAGAGCCAAAGTGAGTCTTTATCCATTGTGTAATAGCCTAATCTAGGGGCATGTAGTACTAGTTTTAATTAGAAGATCATGGTACAAGATTTACCAAAGATAATGGAAATCTTATGATTTGTGTGTTGGTTTGATGTCTAGCCGTGGGTATCCAAGAGAAAAGAGGCAAGAAAAGTTGTCATCCAATGTGTAATAGCTTAACTAGGAAATATTAAGGACAGGCTTTAATTAAGCTTGGATGTACATGTACTTTAGGGATCATTAGAAGATTTTTAAGAATTTTTCCTAGTTGTTTTAGTCCCAATATTCGGCCAACATAGGTTGTAACATAATAATTGATTTAATTTTGTGTTTAAGGTTTGAAAATGGGTATTGGTTTGAGTCTAGGTAAGTCTAGGTATTTCCGGGGTGTGTCAAAATGTATTTTATTGCGAGACGTATGCCTTTTACGTGACCAATAAAAAATAAAATACGCAAAGTTAATAATTATCTTCTTAATAACTATATAACACTTGTTTGACGTAAACCTTAATTTATTTGGTGACCGTTTACGTTAAATTATTACTTCTAGTCTACGCGATTTAGCTTAAAAGTTAAATTAAAAGTAAACGCGTACTGGATCAAAATAAATAGTGACGAATAATAGGAGTCATAAAATAACCTGAATTTGGGAAATGTTACATTGAGAAGCTTATGGAGGAAGATAAGGTGTTAGATACTAATATTGATTCTAGTATGGATGGTGATACCAAGACTTCACTTGAAAATAATAAGGGTTTCACTAGTACTAAATCAGTGCAAGAGGAAGTTACGAGTCAAGAGAAAGGAAGTTTGTGGGAAAATTTTAAGGAGGTGAAAAAGGCTTCAACTAGTAAGCCTAAATCTTCTATATCGGAAATAAAGGATGAATTAGACGAGGACGAAGTTTTCTTTCCAGAGAATGACATGTCTAAATATATTGCCTCGACTGCTGGAGGGTTTACTATGGAGGATGACGACTTGGATTGTTATGACAGATATGAGGCTCAAATCAACGATTTACCGGAGCAAATGCAGAATTTTTGTGATCAATTTGATATCCGTTTAAAGAGTCATGTTAGGAAATAGGATGATTGCTTTTTTCTTTGTAAGTCATAAGAATGGCATGTCATTTTTATGTAGTGGTTTGGTTAGTAGCATTCTAGAATGCTTGTTAATATCCTTGATAGGACTAAGATGAGGGATTTCACCCTTATCCTTTTTACTTCAACGTTTTTTGGTGTAATGCATTTACCGGGGAAACCCTTTATCAAAAAAAATCTAACAAGTTCTTTGCATATGTTTAGGAAAAGGAAGCAAAATATGAAATCAACTAAACATTGGAAGATCATCGAACAAGGCTGAAATATATTGTTTACGCGTTCTTCTTTTATCTTCTCATATCGTTCTTTCTATTTTGCTAGAACTATAACTTTGTTAATGTTTTCTTACTGTTAATCGAATTGGATTATTTGATGTTTTTTGGGTACTTTTGTCACACCCCGCCAAGGCGGAAACGCGAGGCGTAACACAATGGATATCATCACAACACACTGGCGTCTATAAAGAGAATTCTACATGCAATAAATAAGCAAAGTATAGACACAAAGTGTCATAACAATACCCATAAAACTAATCCAAATCCAAAAGGCGTCTTTATTGACGAAATGAAAGTTCTCGCCAATAGAAAGACATGCAACAAGTATCCATAATTCAAACAATGCAATACTCAAGACATAAAAGCAATAAACTCCATGACATCCTATGGTCTCTTTCTAGCCACTTCTCTCTATCTTATTCCCATGATGCTCACCTGAAAATGATGCTTAAACGCTACTTATTAGACTTTCTAAATATAACTTTCATTTCACCAACTCACTTCCTATTTTTAGAAAGTTTGCTATAAACTTCCATATTTTACAAAACTCATTCACTTCCCAAATGTCATACTTCCCACATTAATCCAACGCTTAGACATCCACATATTAACAAAGCAACGCACCCAAAATGCCACACATTTCCATTATCACTATAAGTGATCAAAAATGGAAATTCTCAACAAACACCTCAAATTCCATCATCATTAAGATGAATACACACCTCAAAATGATTAACAAGCAGACAAACAAAGCCACATAGATCACACATAAAGCACCTAAGAACACTTAGCCAATCCTCACAGAATGACTAATCCGCTCAAATCACGGGTGTCACAGTATCCCCTCCTTAAGGAAATCTCGTCCCGAGATTTAACTAGCCGATTCGACAGCACGATCTACAAATAACCAAGGATACTTAGACTTCATATGGTCTTCGCACTCCCAAGTGAACTTGGGGCCACGCTTTGAATTCCAACGAACTTTCACAAGATATCTTACTGCTAACAACTTTGCCTGCCCACAAAAGGGCACGCATAGCAGCATAACCGCTCCAAACGAAAAGAAACATCCAACTACCCGAACCTCGCCCGTCATCGAGGAAACTCGTCAAAAACCTTAAGTTGCGTAACAACGTCATTTACAACCCGGTCTCGCAACTCATCAAACAAGAACTGTCTTGAAACCAAGTTATAAGTTGTTACAAAGCCCAATGTTTTTAAAGAATCGGCTCGACTTCGAGTTTATTCATAAAATAACTTTAACCAAAATCACACAAACACATCTAAGGGCATACTAAGGTCTACAAGAAACCTTACGTACCCAAACTTCAACTAAAACTCCCAATGATCCCTTGCTCAACGAACAAGTGTGGATACTCAGTTTACCTGAAGTCCTAAAGACCTCGCTTCGAGCCTAAATGGACCTTAACTACCACAATTCTACTACATTTTAACCTCTTAACTTCACGGTTACTATTCTCAACAGGTTCTTTTACAAAATGAAAAGTTTTGTCAACCTTGATCTCATCCAATGGCATATGCAGGCTAGCATCTGCCTAACACTTCTTCAGGTTTGACACGTGAAACGTGTCATGTACACCACTCAATTCCTCAGGCAATCTCAACCGATAAGCTACAGGACCGATTCTTTTAAGAATCTCAAATGGCCCTACATACCTCGGTGCTAACTTACCCTTTTTCCCAAAGCGGATAACACCTTTCCAAGGCGACACTTTTAGCATAACCTGATCTCCCACCTCAAACTCTAACGTTTGCGCCTATTATCAGCATAGCTCTTTTAACAATCTCCTGCCGCTTTGGGCTTTTCTTTACCAACATTACCTTATTAGTCTTTTCTTGAACTAACTCGGGTCCAATCAAACTACTTCCTCCAATCTCTGCCCATATAACATGCGATCTACATTTCCTACCATACAAAGCTTCAAACGGAGCACACCGAATGCTCAATTGATAATTACCACCAAAATCAATAACACATGCCCTAATTATATCCTCCAAAGTCTAAATCATACGTTCACTTTGTCCATCTGCTTGAGGATGCTAAGCAGTACTCAAATCTAATCGCGTCAATAACACTTTCTACAGCGTCTACCAAAACTACGAGGTAAATCATCCATCTAAATCTGAAATAATTGACACAAGACCTCCATGTCGCACGACTATTTCATCAATGTAAATCTTGGCCAATCTTTTCGTACTATAGTCTTCTCTTATAGCCAGAAAATGAGCCAACTTATTCAGTCTATCGACCATCACCCAATTCACATTATACTCACTACTTTGACCTTGGAAATTTGTGATGAAATCCATGGTGATTCTATCTCATTTTCACTCAAGTATCTTAGGTTGTTGCAGTAAGCCAAAAGTCTTTGACATTGCAGCCTTCACCTCCTAAACAAATCCAACAATTGCTAACATAGGTAACTATATCCTTTTCTACACGTGGCTACCAATACATGTCTCAAAGGTTATAGTACGTCTTATCCGCTCCCGGATGTACCAAGTACCTTGATGCATGAGCCTCATCCATTACTACCGTTCTCATCATTCCTTACTAACAGCACTCATATACGATCCACTAAGTACAAACTCTTGTCCTCCTTATTTTCCATATGTTAATCTAACCCATGAAGCCTTTTTGCGAGTACGTTCTCTTTCTTGAACGCCTCACTTTGGGTTGCCAATATCATTCCTCTTACTCCATACTAAATGGTCATAGCCATCGTTCGAACACGTCTAGGTTTCACTCGTTCCTTCCTTCTTAACGCATCAATCACCACATTTGCCCTACCTGGATGGTAGCGAATTCCATACTCATACTTACTATACAATTTAATCCATAAAGTACAACCATCATCTGCTCTCTTTTCCATTTGTTGGTCTAGGTCACGCAACATTTCTGCTGGCCCGTTCTCTACCTTGGACGTCTCACTTGGAGTAGCCAATATCTTATCCTTAACATCTGACTGGATAGTTATGGACATTCCCTTACTCGTCTTAGTTTCACTCTCCCTTTCTACTCAACGCAATAACAACTACATTCGATTAATCAAAGCGTCACACAAATCATTCTTCAAAGTCTAGAAAGCCTCTTCTCGTTCTGCGTCCCACTCGTACTTCTGATTCCTCTAAGTTAGGGAAGTAAGGGGTTTAACAATATTAGAAAAGTTTGCGATGAAACGTAGGTAGGTAACCTGCCAATCCTAAGAATAATCATATCTTGGATGGTGTCGTAATTACTTCCCAATTCTTTACTACCTCACTATTAGTAAACTTAGCATACAACTTCTCATTCCTCAACGACACTGGTGCTCCCACGAAAAATGACTAGGTCGTATGAAACCTTCATCTTGCAACTCTTGAAGTTGTTCAGACAATTCTTGCATTTCCGAGGGTGCTAGACGATATGGAGACTTCGCGACTGGCGTCGCTCCATGAACAAAATCTATACGGAACTCAAATTGTTGTTGCGTTGGTCATTGACAAGTCTTCCAGAAACTCATCAATAAAATCTCATACGACAGAAATATCACTCAATTTTGATTCACCTACCTTTGTGTTCATTAAGGTTTTCACAACTCCTTGGGTACGTTCACCATGAACCCGAAGTATCTCATCACCTTCCAACGGTATCCTAACCACCTTCTCATGACATACTATCACAAACTTCCTCTTGGACAACTTGTCCATTCCCACAATCACATCAAAGCTTCCACGACTCAATGGTATTCAACGAACTCCAAGGGTTACGAACAATCGAATAGGACAACAAACGAATATCGAATCAAAGGCTAGAATGCGTATAGGAGATTCCACATATGCAAATAGACGTGGATCAAATGACATAAGAATCTTTTGAAAGAAAGGATATGTATATGCACCGAGTGAAAACGCAACGAAAGAAAATCAACAGGCGTACCACGACAATTGAACACATAATAAAAATCAATACTAAAAACGGAAGTTTTTATACCAATTATCAACTTTACTCAAAAGACCAAATTAAATAATGTTTTTATAAAAATCAATTTAAAATGAAGAAGTCACTTTAAGTATAAAAATAATTTTAAATAATAAATAAAATTATCTTAAATGTTATCTTTGAAAAATTTATTCTGGTTGTCATAAAAATCTAGAGATGGTTATCTAATGGTGTATCGTACCTTACTACTATGAATCACTTTAAACTTTCTTTATATAATAAAATAAAATCTTTTCACAAAGATCATTTTATACATAGTTTTCTCCAAACACCAACACAATACTTCCAAAGGGTTTTTATGATTAGACATCAATTATAAAATATGTTACTCAAACAAAGGACACCATAATACCAAAAGGGATCGTAAAACACCGTACAGACTCTAACACAATTCTATTGTTTGAAAACAAAAGAAAATACCAGGAACCGTATACTCAATATAAAATCAAACGAACTCGTACAAGAAAACTTATGCAAGACGTTACGTACCCAAAAGAAAACGTAAGGTGTTATCCAAAATAACAATCAAGAGAGCAAACCTAAAAGCATCAACACTAACACTTAGCCAACGGATTACAAAAACCAAGGGATGTATAACCAAGGGAGTAATAATCCACACTAATATGTTAGGAACAATTAGTGCTTAAAAGAAACGTTTGATACTCATACGAGTAATCAATGCAACGAAAGAACTAACGAAACGCGCCTATAATCGAAAGAGCAGATTCCGAACAACCAATATACATCGAGACGTCGAATAGGAAAAATCAGGTATCTTTACTAACAAAGTACGATGAAGGGATGCTAAGCTTAGACTTAGGAAATCCGAACAAACAACCGAGCAAACGAGCAACCTCTATAATAGCAATACTAGGTATCCACAAATACTAGATAGAAGGGAAACTTACTATCTATACAACTCAACTTAACATATCCTCCAATTAGGGTAAGAGAATAATTCTCTACCCATACCACCATCCTTATCATGAATACACATATCAAAGAAAAACATATTACACTACCACCTTACAACCAAACACAAATAAATGCAATCATGGTCACAAGTCTACGTGTGTGATGCCTTTATAATTATGTTGGCCACCATAATTATAAGTGCCTCATTTCACACGTGTACTTACTTCCAAGATTACCCATTTCAATCATAATTCACATATAAGCACATATGCCACATTGCACATCTTAAACCACTCCAACTTAACACATAAAGGATGCTTCATTACATAACTACTTACTTATATCAAAATAAAATCGAAACGACATAAAGAAACGAAAATCTCGCAACAATTCCCAAAATACGAAATATCCAAAAGAAATAATCAATAACAACATGATAAGGTAAAGGACGGGATAAACTTATGCTGGGCCTCGCTTAGGTTTGACTTTGCCTCCGCAAGAATCACCCGACTCCGCGGGTCCAGCCTTATTACGCGAATTCGACAAACGATCAACTATCTTATCTCCTTCGGTTCCACAAGAGGCTCCTTATAACGCTTAAGTCCAGTTGGAAAAACGGTTTCCCAAACAAGACTTCTTACGGGTGGGGGAAAAACATAGCTAAAATACTAAGAAAGTAATACATATCATATCAGATAATGGAAGACAAAATAACTAAAATGACAACTTAGCAAAATACGAGATATATAAGCTATGCAAAAATAGAGGGGAAGCATAGCATTTATAGCATTAAACATTTAAGCCTTAAATGCATCTACATGAAGGACCCCTAGGTTATAGTCTAGGCTCAACCACCTACTTCTCTATAAACAAAGGCTCTGATACCAATCTTCCATACCCCGCCAAGGCGGAAATGCGAGGCGTAACACAATGGATATCATCACAACACAATGGCGTCTATAAAGAGAATTCTACATGCAATAAATAAGCAAAGTATAGACACAAAGTGTCATAACAATACCCATAAAACTAATCTAAATCCAAAAGGCGTCTTTATTGACGAAATGAAAGTTCTCGCCAATAGAAAGACATGCAACAAGTATCCATAATTCAAACAATGCAATATTCAAGACATAAAAGCAATAAACTCCATGACATCCTATGGTCTCTTTCTAGCCACTTCTTTCTATTTTATTCCCATGATGCTCACCTGAAAATGATGCTTAAACATCAACATAATGTTGGTGAGAGTCATAGGTTTAAGACACGCCAATAAGTCACTTTAAAACCATTGTGATAAATAAAACATAGCATAGCAGAACATACAACGAACTATCATACAAGCTAACATGCAATCACATCAACCCACATCGAGACGCTCACCCTCAAACATCACAAACATATCCCTATCCACAAAAATGAGACAATCACGCTTACTATTAACAATCTACAACAATGAGACGATCACGCTTACTATTAATAATCCACAACAATGAGATGATCACGCTCACTTCTAACAATCCATCAATGCCTTGAGACGATCACGCTCAAGCACAACAATCCATATCATATTAGCAAGTAGCACATAACATACAATAGTCTCGTATAGCCTATGACTCATTTAAAACACATTATCACAGTAACTAAAACATTTAAACTCATAGCATCATTTTCACCCCAAGAAAACATAAGAAAAAAGGGCTATGAAACTCATCTGATGCTTAACCAATTTCCAAACTCCTTACACAAAACTATACAAACAAACAAACGCATGTTACACGCGACTAAGCCAAAATGCTTATGCCCATGTAACAATCATATGATGGATGTCTAAGGTGTTTATTTACCCTCATGGGTCACCCCGACACCATGCCCAACGTTTTACCAATTCCGTTACACACTTTTTTTCAATTTTTAACAATTTACCCAAAATGCAGAAGTCTAGTGTCACTTTACCATTTTCCTAAAAAACCACACCGTACTGTACCTATAAAATTATAACCAAAAATCACTGCAATTCATATATAGATTACTATCTCTATGATATTTCCACTAATTTATATCCCTCGTTAAGTGCCCCACATAAAAATCATACTTTTAAACTACACAGTTTTTGGATCTGAACGAACACTAAAAAGTTTGGACCTTAAAACCATCCTTAGACCCCAAATCAGAAGCTCTCCTTTGGGGGATTATAGATACATATAACTAAACTCCTTTAGTTTGGCTAATCCTAATTCGAATTTTAAGTGGGGGTTTTACCTCTCGTAATCTGACCCGTATTTACTATTTTGACCACTTTTGGTGTAACCAATATTTGAATAACTTCTCAACCTTAAAAACTTTTGCGGCCGGATGTTTTGAAAACTAGACTCTCTGAGCTACATCATAGGCATTGGAATCACATCAATTCATGTTTCTAACCTTTAGATGTTCACAAACAACACAGCCCTAAATTCTCTTAATACATAAATCAAGTTCTAACCACACTCAAGCCTAACCAATTACACCCTAAGCTTCTAATTAAACCCGTAAATCTTATAATAGGGTTTTATTATATCATTAATTACAAATGTTATGAAACCCTAATTATTCATCATAATAATTATTACATGTTTTTAATGATAATTAACTCAAAGGATTATAATTTATACCTTAAATCTTTGAATCTTGAACACAAAACTCATCAAACTTGAAAAAATATTTTTTTTCTTCTTCCTTCTTTGATAAAATTCGGCTGGAACAATCAAAAACAAGGGGGAGAAGGGTTTTTGGTATTTATAAGGTTTACAAAAAGGTTTAAGATAGATATCTTTTACCAATTTTAATTTAATTAGGATTTTGTTTCCTTATTTATCCCCCCTTAACCCAAAACCGTCCGAACCCCTTATCCTTTTCATTATTTTATTTTTGTTTTTATTTAATTATTAATTACTTAATATTTGTAATACCTTAAGTTTATATAAAAACTTAAGCTTAATTTGAGTAAAACCTTTTGCGTAAAACGCAATTAAACTAGGCTTTATCGAAAATAAATAACTTTTTCATATTAATAAACCTAACGTCCAAAAAAAGAACATCTCATTTCTTTCTTATTCTAACCACTAAAGCCTATTCATACCTAATTTTACTAACACATAAATACGTATACGTAATAATACTTACACAATTAACGGAAAAACGCCAAAACCACAAAAGTCGTTTCCTTGCCACCAAAAGTGAACGAAAGGAACTTAACCAAATCCATCACCAATCCAATCCCAATGAGACGATCACGCTCAATGAATTGATTACCAACTCTCACACAATCCACATAACACATATAAACACATAAACCATACATTACAACAGATTCATAAGTCAACACTAACGGTTTGACTAACATGCTCAAGTCATGGTTGTCACAAGCTCAAGGTGTATCCACGAATCTTTCCAAGATAGAGGCTATGCAAAAGTGGCCAATACCTTCAACCCTTAAGCAGTTGAGAGGGTTCCTTGGTTTAACTGGCTATTATAGAAGGTTCATTAAAGATTATGCCAATATCAATCAACCTTTAGTGGCCTTAACAAATAAAGATGCATTCAAGTGGAATCCATCTGCTGAATTAGATTATCGCAAGTTAAAGAAAGACATGGTTCAAGCTCCAGTGTTAGCTCTACCCAACTTTGACCAAGAGTTTGTAGTTGAAACTGATGCAAGTGGCAAAGGAATTGGAGCAGTGCTGTGTTAGAATGGTCATCCTATAGCTTATTGGAACAAAACATTGTCTGTAAAACACCAAGCCCTGTCAACTTATTAAAAAGAATTTTTGGCAGTGGTGCCAGTATTAGATAAGTGGAAGAGCTATTTGCTTGATAGGTACTTCAAAATCAGGACAGGTCATTTCAGCCCGAAGTATTTGCTAAACCAAAAGCTTACTACTCCATTTCAATTCAAGTGGTTGTCTAAACTTCTTGGGTATGACTATGAGATTGTATACAAGAAGGAAAGTGAGAATGTGGTAGCTGATGCTTTGTCAAGAATGGACTCAAGTGGGGAATTTTTGCAGATATATGTCTCCTCTGTCTCAAGTGGTGTTTGGGACAATGTGAAAGACAGTTGGAAAAATGACTTGGATACCCAAAATTTGATTAAGTCATTAGAACATCACAGTTATAAGGGTAACAAATATTCTTGGACTGGTGAAATCCTCAAAAGGAAAGGAAAAGTGGTAGTTGGAAATGACCCAGAGCTAAGGAAAGAGCTAGTTCAGCACTTCCATGATGAAGCTATTGGTGGGCATTCTGGTGCTCATGTGACTATGAAGAAGCTTGGGTCATTGTTCTATTAGAAAGGTCTTAAGAAGATGGTTAAGCAGATGGTTAGAGATTGTGATGTGTACTAAAGACAGAAGCCTGACTTAAGTGCTTACCCTAGTCTTATTCAACCCCTTCCCATCCTTGAAAGAATTTAGAAGGAGATTTCTATGGATTTCATTGAGAAGTTGCCTACCTCCCATGGAAAATTAGTGACTCTGGTGGTGGTGGATTGGCTAAGCAAGTATGCTCATTTCATTCCACTAGCCCATCCCTTCATAGCAAGTCAAGTAGCTCAAGTTTTCTTGGATCAAGTGTACAAGTTGCATGGGCTACCTGAGTCAATTGTGAGTGATAGAGACAAAGTATTCTTAAGCAATTTCTGGAAGGCTTTGTTTGCTGAACTAAAGGTCAAGCTTAAGCTATCAACTGCATATCATCCTCAAACTGATGGTCAGACAGAAGTAGTTAATAGAAGCCCGGGATACTATATAAGGTGCATGTGTGGAGAGAAGCCAAAGGAATGGATAAAATGGCTTCCCTTAGCTGAATTTTGGTACAAAACCAACTACTACACCTCAACTAAGACTACACCATATGAGGCTGTTTATTGTCAAACACCTTATATTCATGTACCTTACATACCTGGAGATAGTAGGGTTGAGGAAGTGGATAGAACATTGCAAGCAAGAGAGGAAGCTATCAAGATGCTTAAGTTCCATCTCAAAAGGTCTTATAACAGAATGAGGAACCAAGCCAATAAGAACAGGACAGATACACAATTGGAAGTTAATGATTGGGTCTATTTGAAGCTTCAGCCTCACAAGCAAGTGTCTATAAGGCAAGGCCAGCAGCACAAACTCTCATCAAAGTACTATGGTCCTTTCAAAGTTGCAGAAAGAATTGGAGAAGTGGATTACAGATTGGAGTTGCCAAGTTCAAGCCAGATACATCCAGTCTTCCACATTTCACAACTTAAGAAGTGTCATGGAAAAGACCACAGTGTGGGAGTATTACCACAGCTCAGAGAAGATGGCCTATTAGAAAATAAGCCCATGGCAATACTGGAAAGAAGATTAGGGAAGGTCAACTATAAGCCAGTTATGTTTATGCTTATTCAGTGGACCAATAAACCGGTTGAGGAAGCCACTTGATAGATCTATGGTGACTTAATTACAAGGTTCCCAGGGTTTGATGATGTGAATGAAGCCGTTCTGTGAGGACAAGGAAAGTTTAAGGAGGATGGAGTTGATACGAGCTAAGTCAGAAGTTAATACTGTTGGGCTAGAAGTTAATACTGTCAGGCTTAAGAAGTTAGTACTGCTAGCAGAAGTTAGTACTGCTAGCAGAGTTATTACTGCTAGCATATTGGTAATACTGCCAGTGTATTAATAATACTGTTAGAAGTATGTTATACTGTTAGTGTGCGTGAGGTGCACGTGTGTGGTTCTAAACCAAATACGTGAGGTGCACGTGTTATTCTCATCAACTGGTAAACATATTTAAACAATGCAGTTCCCGCCAAAGACTTCTACTTCAGAATCCTTCTCCTTAGCCTATAAATACCTTTTCTAGTTCATTTCTTTCATTCATGTCAAAATTGTAACTGTGTGAAAACACATTTTTTCTCTCCAAATTCTATTGTAACCGTTTGGTTGAGTTTCACCATTAATGAATCATTTTGAGCTTTGTTTCTTTGATTACGAGTTCTAAGTGTTTTCATTGCCGTTGATCTGTAAATTGTTTAACATTGGTTGTTAATCAGTTTGCTAAGTATCAACTACATGATAAATACATTTATTAACACCTTAAAAGGTACCCGGTAGACACCCGTAAGCAAAACCCATAGTTTACATCACGTTACCCTCTCTTAATTCGGTATTTATTTCAGATGTCTTTTATAATTTGTTTGAATTCTAAAGTGTATGTCATTTACTCTCTTCGCAGGGGCTTCTGCTTGAACGTAAACCTGAAGAAGCAGCTGCAGTTATTTAAGTCGTCACCCAGGTATACTTGTTACATAATAAAACTAAACAATTTTGTTTAATGTGTCTTTTACATAATTATCAAGTTTGTCGCTTGTTACATAATTATATGTTACTATACTTGTTACAGACATTACCAGAGGCAAAAAGGCCTGATATAATGGCACAACTCGAGAAGCTGGTTAGTGAATGTGTAGGTTTAAGGCTTGCTAAGTGAATCTGATAATATGGAGAATGAGAGACTAAAAAATCTTGCACTATATTGAATAAACTAAAGTGGCTATATATAGCCTTACAAAGCAACTGTCAACCATA
>BQNB010042236.1:0-46248 GCA_026074375.1 Tanacetum coccineum | reverse complement strand
AGAAGTACCGCCTTAATCTTAAGAATGATATGCCGCCTCGAGATAAGTAATCATTGCACTAAATAAAAAAACCAACGTTCTGACTGGATTAATAATGGTTAATACAGTTTTCTTATGTTTGGCTAGACTGCTCTTTTATCTTCTATTAATTTGCTTGCATGTATTTTAGTGTCTTAAGTTGATTTTAGTCACCACAAAACCCGTGCCAGTCTCTCAGGCTGAAAAACCCCTTATCCATTAGATTTAGGATTAACATAGGTTTAGCATAGGTTTAACATAAAATAGAATTAACTTAGCTTAGATAACCAAAATATTAATAAATTGAAAGATTGTTTCTCGCTCTTAGTAATCGACACCCTACTTACCACAAAACTACCACTGTCTGGGTACACTGCCCGTTAAAGCGTTGTTTTTGGTTTTGTCAGCAAAATATAAATTTCAAACTTAAATTCATAAAATTAAAACCACACAAAGACACATCAAGTTTTTGACACCGCTGCCGGGGAATAAAAATTTAATCTTGATTTTGATTTGATATTTTGGTTTTTAGCATTAGATTAAATCTTACCCTTAGGATTAGTGTAATTTAGATTAGTGTATAATTTTGTATATTCTGTATATTTGTCTTTAATTGTTTGCTTGTATTTGTATGTTTAATTGTTTTCGCGTTTAATTATTTTCTCTAATACACTATTCTGGTCAATAACCCGATACAGCGTATCCACTTCCATTGGATACGACATATCCAACTTTCTATCCAATACAGTTCAAAAATATTAATACGGCGTATTTAGTACCATTGAATACGACGTATTGACTATCTGATACAGTAACATATATGGTTTTTCACATTCAATTTTTGTATATCTTTGTTTTCTTTCTCCTGAGCCCATCCTACTGATTGTTTATCCCTTGTTTCAGGTAGTGCATGACAAGATGTTCGACTAAGGAACTATTTACACCTTTCAAGGATCTGAAACGAGAATTTTGATCATCTAGGAAGTACTTCAATACACTAAGTCTTAACGAATCGAGATCACCTGATTTCGATCTATTTTCTAACCATTATATTCGGAGGAAGAAGTTGCGGAAACAATGGCAGAAACTATGGAACAATACATGAGCAAAACTCGAGCCGACTATGGATCGGGAGTTGCTAGGCCTAAGATCGAGGACAAGGATAATTTTGAACTAAAAGGCCAATTTCTCAAGGAACTACTTACTAACACTTTCAGCGGTTTGGATCATGAAGATGCAAACGAACATATTGAGAAAGTTCTTAAGATCGTGGATTTATTCCACATCCCTAATATAACTATAGACCAAGTAATGCTTAGAGCCTTCCCTATGTCCTTAACTAGAGCCACCAGTCGTTGGTTAAGAAACAAACCATCTGGTTCAATTACAACTTAGGAAGATCTAAAGACAAAGTTTCTAAGCAAATATTGCCCACTTGCTCGTACTATAAAGAAAATGGAGGAGATCAACAACTTTTAGCAAGAACCGGTTGAAAACCTCTATCAAGCTTGGGAATGATTTAAAGAACTCTTAATGAAGTGTCCTCAACACTATTTAACAAAAATACAGGAGGTAGTCTTATTTTATAATAGATTAGATGTTCCAACTAGACAAATTCTTGATTCAAGAGGAGCCATACCATCGAAGACTACTGCTGATGCGAGAGTAACCATCCAAGAAATGGCTGAATACTCTTAAAAATGGCATAATGAAACATCTAGGACTAAAAGTACTGAAACTTCTGACGGATTAACAGCCATACAAGCACAACTCAACAATCTTGGAAGAGAATTCAAGAAAGTAAATGAAAAAGTTTATGCTGCTCAAGTAGGATGTGAACAATATAAAGGTCCCCACTACACCAAAGATTTCCCACTCAAAGAAGAAGGGAAAACCCTCGAAGAATCTTACTACACTCAATTTGGTACACCTTTTCAAGGAGGGGGATATAGAGAAACTGCTCTGGGATTCTACCAAAGGAACAATACAAACTCTTCGTACCAAGAACGAAGGCAATCTATGGAAGAAACCCTAAGCAAATTTATGGGAGAATCAGTAAAAAGACCTGAGGAGAACTCCAATTTGATCAAATAGATCCGAGCTTTAACGAAGGCTGCCATAAGGAATCATGGAGCATTAATTAAAACTTTGGAGATCCAAATCGGGAAAATGAGCATGGTACTACAGGAAAGAGGATTTGGAAGTTTATCAAGCTTTACTGAAACTAACCCCAAAGACCATGGCAAGTCGATCTCAACTATTGATGAAGCTGATGCAAGCTTGATATGCCGTATTGGATCACTAATACGCCGTATCCACTGAATAGAACTGTACACTGATGTACGAGACAAAACAAATGACAATCCCATTTCCAAGTCGTTTGAATGATTGCTACTGTAAAAATAAGAAGGGATCATATGGACTGTAATTTTTAGAAGCTTACTCATATAGAGCTTCACATATTGATAAATCCATACCCCGAAAGGAGAATGACCCAGTGAGTTTCACTTTACCTTGCTATATTAATAATGTTTGCTTTAATAATACCCTTGCTGACTTAGGAGCTAGCGTAAGTGTCATGCCTCTCTTGACCTACCTTAACTTAGGTTTAGGCGAATTAGCTCACACTAAGTTGACAGTTGAATTAGCAGATAGGACCGTGAAATACCCAAAAGGAATTGCTAAAAATGTGCTAGTAGGTATTGGTAAATTTGTTTTCCCTACAGATTTTATAATTCTTGATATGCCTAAGGATATCAAAGTGCAATTGATCCTCAGAATACCATTTTTGTCTACCGCCCATGCTAAGATTGATGTTTTCAAAAGGAAGATTACTTTAAGGGTTGGGGAAGAGAAAATAATTTTCAAAAGTATTAAACCTGCTAGTAGTTTAATTAAGAGGGTCTACATTCTAAGCTTAAGAGAAAGAACTAAACTTGATTTAGAAGCTAGGCTAATGGGAGAAACTTTGGTGTTGAATAGATCATTAAACCCTTTCTTTAAGGATTACATAGAACTAAAGGATCTTAACGAACCATTAGAGCTTAGGAGAGATCAAGTTGATGATTTAATGCCCACCATTAAGGAAGGTGAGGTAATTAAGAAATTTAGATCCAGGAATGATGCTAGAATGGTTAGCAAAATTATTGGATATCCTAGTGATTGCGACCACGATAAGAAGATCCATATTGATTGCGCCCACAACTTGAAGTTCTCTTGCATGATAGATTTTGAATTTTTACACTCTAATTTTTTCCCTATCTTGTACGTAAATGTGATGTCCAAAAAGTTTTTTAATTCTATAAGGAAGGACAAATTAGAATATAAGGGAAACAATGTAGTTGGAGCCTTAATGAACATACCTATCTTTGTTGGAACTTTTTCTATCTTAACAGATTTTGCAGTTTTAGAAGATATGGATGCTTATCGTGATGAAGGAATGGGCGATGTTATTTTTGGCGAACCGTTTTTGAGAGAAGTTGGGATTAATACAAGACGGTTTAAAGGAATGATTACCATTTGCAATGGTAATGAAGAAGTTACTTACCAAATGGTGTGGTCACATCCGAGGTTTAAACACCACACTAATAAACAATGTAACAAGATCTCGACATTACTAAAGATGAATGAGGAAGATATGATGAATGGAATCTCACACTCGTACCAAAAGCTCAAGAGTTTCTACAATGGGGTCTTGGACTTAGGACCCGAATATGTCCAAGATGCGAAGATGAAAGAATGGCTTACACGCGGGCACATAAGCGTGCATGAGATGGAGTAAAGAAGAAGGAAGGAAAAAGTCTAACTTAAAGACTAGCTGAAAGAAAAGTGCTTCGAGGGAGACAACCCGGATTGTTATCCTTTTTATCGAGTATGTCTTCGCAGACATCAATACGACGTATCTGCTCCATACCATATGGCGTATTGAATGTCTGAACGTTATTAGTCCTTTATTTTTATGCACCTTTAAACATTATTATCAGTTCTATCAATACGGCGTATTCATGGACATGATACGGCGTATTTAACAAACTGACCCATATTTAGATACTTTTTATAGGTTTCTCGATACGACATATTCCAGTTTATGGATACGGCGTATTGGTTTCCTGTACAGTTTATTTAGCTTATTTAATTAACCGTAGATGCCCGAGATAGGATTTTGCATGTTTTTCCTATATTTTGCACAGGACCTCGCTGCAAAGAAATCGAAGAAGTTGGTAAAGTATCAATCATCTGGAATCCTATGTGTGATTGTAGTCATGCTGGAATACAGACGCAATTACAACACATATCCTTGCTCATAAACTAAACTTGGAGAATCTACCGAGCAAAATATCAAGGGAGTTTCTCATTCTAATTCTTTAAAATTCCCGTTTTGATGTTTTATCTATACAACGAGGACGTTGTATAATTCAAGTGGGAGGATGGGACTTAGAATGTATACTTATCGTATTTTTCACATAAAATGCTTAAATTAAAAAAAAATCAAGCATACTTTTGTGAAATTACTTGATACATAACCAGCACACAATAACCCTTATAAGATATTGTAAGGATTTAACCTTATCTGTTTCTAAATGATTACCCAAATTCCACAAAATATGAGTTTGTCAGTGATGTTGTAGACTTTAGAACTTGGCTTGGTATATCTATTCGAGACCACAATAATAAGTACTATGGATTTAGATGGAGTAACTTGTTTAAATTGGTAAAATTCTAGGATTACACCCAAAAAGGCTTTATATGTTGTTTTATTAACTAACTACACTGGTTAGTTAAATCCCTATATAAACCCTTTGTTTACTCTCATCTTAAGAGTAAGATACCCCTAGAAAAAGCAATAGAGCCAATCCTTTAGGAATTACACCAACTGTTTATTTTGTTACACCTTAGCCTACCCTGTTAGATTAAGTCCATTTAGTAGTTGCTAGTTGCTTAAAGTGTAAAGTATGTATTTCCTGAGTCTTGTGTCAATTTTCTATCTTTGGTATGGTTGGGAAGAAATTTTCACATTGAAAATGGGAATCTATAAAGTAGTCAAAACTCATGTATTTTTACTACCATCACAATTATTGGTATGTCTGAAGAATGAAAATTATCGAAGGAATTATCCGGAGTCATTATGATCGTGAAGATGGTGAAATTACACCAAGTTTTGTAGTATAGTATAGTGAAAAAAAATTGAAAAAAAATTAGAAAAACGCAACAAAAAAGAGGATTAAAGTTTAATAATAATTGTTTAGCAAAAGCTTAGACCGGAGGAATTATATGAAGGATCGATTATTCGTTGAAACATCTTATAAGTCAACGATGTAAATTTTTATATAAAGTGGTAGATATCGCCACTTGTCTTGTAAAAGTATATAAAATATGGGATGATTGGGAAGTTGACCGTTACAGGGATGCCAACTTAGGTTGTTGTTTTTGATCTATGATCAAGACGTTTGTAAATAGTTGTGTCTTAATCATGGTAATGGTCAGGAAAAAAGTGTCTTGCAACTTATATCTTGGACCTAGTCTACTTGTTTTGTAATTTTTGTTTAACAACAATTTAATTCCCTTTCCTAATCATTAACCATGGGTTTTACACGAATGAGGATCTGTACGAGCATGCATGACTATTCCGTCATTACGACCATGTATGAATGTCTCACCTGCCTTGTTGGTTTATTACTATTGGTGAAAGTTAGAAGATCATACTCTATATCATTCTTCATCCTAACCCTTCGTTAAACTCAAATGAGTATGTGATCGAACACACATGTCTATTCCGTCATTACGGCCATGTATGTGTGCTTCAGCTGCCTTGTTAGTGTGGTACTTTTGGTGCAAGATTGTAGAATGATCAACCCTAAGCCTTATAATAAAAATCCATTTTACCATTATAAACTTGTTACTCCTTATTAGCTCTAGTGGTGGAGATGTGTATCCTTGCCAAGCCTATGATAGAATACTCGTCATGACGAGCAATTAAGCGAATTAGTTACATGTTACCACATAGATTAGTTGAGTGATTTGAGAGTTTTCATCTTCCTATTTCATGATGTGTTTGGTTGTGTACTTGTAATAGATCAAATAAATGCTAAAACGGAAAAATCCTTAGGGATACATTTTCATAAACTTTTAAAGGCGACTTGAGGACAAGTAGGATTCAAGTTGGGAGATATTTGATTACATCAAATAACGTTACTTTTATAGCATCATTTATCCCATCTAAATAACCCATTTTGTATAATTATTGCAAAGAATTGTTACTTAATTGTTTGTATTTGAGATCTGCAGTAATTATGGAGTACTTAGTGAAAGTTAACTAAAAGGCACGCATTTTGAAGCTTAAACAAAGATATTTGAATATTACTGTTCTGAAAACCAATACGTCGTATCCATCAAGGAAGATACGACGTATCTATGCCTGCACTTCACTAAAGACCACAAAGGAAACAAGATCCAATACGCTGTATCCAGGAAAGACCAATAAGCCGTATTTAAGCCATATGGAAATAAAATATTCTAGAATATATCGAACGTGGTCCCTACTCTAAGAAATCTCTAATACGCCATATCGAAGACTCTCAATATGTTGTATTGACGCTAAAAAGCGCATATTTTGGAGGTAAAACGATGATATTTGAAGATTGCATATTTCTGACCAATACCCCGAATCCATAAAAGAGATACGGCGTATCAGCGCCAACTCTTCACAAGAAAACGTGTATAAACAATTCCCAATAGGGCGTATCACTCATCTTAAATACGCCGTATCCAGCTGGATAACTATTCAGAGATTTGGTGAATAAATTATTTTGGGATGATAAATTAGATTGATTATAAACTTTGCCGCACTCCAAGGGAAACACCCCAACACGCCGTATTAGCCTAGCCCAATACGGCGTATCTAGACTTTTTTTAGAAACTATAAATAGAAGACACAAAAACGAGTTTTCAGTGTGCAAAATCATATTCTTCATACCATACAAACAAAAGACAATTTTCTAAAGAAAAGAAGAGCAACCAAAGGTCAAGCATCGATCATGATTCCATAGAAGACACCGTGTAATTCCTATACTCTTGTAATCATTTAATTTTTGGTATCGTTCGGTAAAACTTTTAGTTTACCTTGGTTATTTGATCACGCTTGAATAATTACAATGGGTATGGGCTAATACCCTAGGGCATTAGCCATCTTAATGAAGATTTAATGTTTGGTTTGTTTTAAAATCGATTTCTTAATTTTTCGTTGAAAGTTTAATTATGTTTATCACATGATACTTGTTTACGTGTTTGAATATGGCCTAACAAGTGAACTAGATACTGGTTATGTAACACCCCCACAAAAATCGGACAACGCACGCGGCGAAATGGTAACATTGGGGTGGGCAGTACTTCAGAGATGTGTGGCAAGCACAGAAACACTATGTCACGGAAAAACGACCTTAAAATGGACGTTGTTAGAGAATAAGTGTGTCGCACAGAAGAGGTGTGAATTTAATAAAAGATCTAGAGTTGCAACAGCGTTTCATTTAATAAATGTGTATTAGAAAAACAATGTCAAAACGTTTGTCATATAGTACTCAATTTATTATGCCCTTTCAAATATATATTATCGCGCGACTCGAATGCTCCAATGCTACCATACTTAGCAAAATTTGTAGTGCAGAATAACTACTATGCGTTACAACTGAGAAGCTTCTAACAATAATGTTTGGTGAAATTCATAGGTTTAAGTATAAATAATCGGTATTGAAATAATTTAAGAATATATTCGAGAATGAAAAGTAGCTCGTTACAAACATTTAAAAGTGTTATTTTTCGGAAATCCATCCGAAATCCAAAGTTGTCGAGATTCAAGTAAATCAACGAGCTATTTATAAAAAAACAGTGGACCGACAAGATCGAAGTAAGTGGTGACTAAAGTAGTATTCCGAAGGCCAATACAAGTAACTGTACGAACAAGAGAGAAACACATTCATAATGTAATAAGTATATATTATTTCACTAAAGCTCATGGACACGAATACCTTAACGTAATTCAATTCATATAGATTGAATGCCCCACATAAAGTTGTTAATATAATGGATGAAATTGCTCAAACACGCCCGAAACACCTCTAAATGTTTAATGCTCACCTGATCAATATAGTGACCCAAGGAAGTCTGGGGGATTGTCACGTTCCAGATAGATCTATCCCCTTAACTTCCGACGAGCGCTACACTATAATAGCAATTGGAACGTTCATGATAACGTAGGGACTTTCACGGCAATAGTAATTAGGCATTATTAATCAGGCTGTAATCTGGATAGCTTAAACTTAGAAATACACTTGTGTCCGTAGTAAAAACAATACATGTATAAAATTCACGGGTTGAGAGATTGTGTTAGGTATTCACTGACTCAAATATGTAGTAAACAAAATCAAGCTTTAGTAAAAATTAATCATGTATGCATTAACGTAGTAGAATTCAAATAAGTCACTTTGCTAAAAACGAAGCAGGTAATTCCCTCCGCGGGTCTTTTCTTATTATAAAACATTGAAAGATTGACAATGTGAGACCTATGAACTCAACATAAGTATTGAAGGTCAAATTGTATGTAGTAAAATATTACAAGTTGTAAAACGTGCATGTTAGTTTACCCCAAACAGTTTAAAACAAGTAAATTAGGGGGCGATGAAAATCACCTGGAGTGAATGGAAATCAACAATATTATAATAGAAAATTGCCGTCACCGAACGGAATAACCGACAGGCCAACCTACATCTATATAGGTTGATTAAGTACTAAACACTTTGATTAATTACTAGGTCGTATAGCTATTCATTACTAATACAGTTCGGGGCTTATACCACGAATTTTAGTGGTTCGTTGTAGAGACACTTATGGAGGAGCTAGGTCCACTTTACTTCGTAAATCCATTCAAACTCCGTCGATACGGCCACTGGATTACGAGGAGGGCCTCATTCAGGATAATTAATGTTAAAAATCTCCGTGTAAGAGGATGTAGGTAGCTTTGTTAAACCTAATACCGAATTTAGGTCTCTATATAGTTTCTTATCACCATCTAATTGTTTTTTGTGTTAAATTGTGTTTAATAAGTAAAAACGTTTCATATATTACCGTTTTAGTAAAACTAGCATAATTTTGCGTTTTTAAGCATCCGATTTGAACGTTTCTTATGCCCACGTTTCGTATTAAGAGAGTTATCTATAAATTACATTTTGAACTATTTGACCTTCTTGTGAACAGTAACTTTTACTGTTCAAACAGTCCTAGTTTTTTTTTTATCGTATTTGTTGTCGTAAAACTCCTAGTAATTGTAGTATCTTTATTCGTGTATAGCTCAGTTTTAACGATTCTTTGAGTACGATCTCAGTAATTATATGTTATATTTATTTTGGATGTTTAAAAAAATATCACTTTCTGTAATGAATAGTATAAATTTTATAATAATAGTTTTATAAACAGTATTTCTCGTCGTAATCTCGTAATTAACGTATGTTTATCTCGTTATTAAAAATCGGTTTTTCTCGAGTTTCTTATTCATTTTGGAATGTCTCAATGGGAGGTGTATTATTTTTATATAAGGTCTAACTGTCTAACCTACTGTATGAAGTCGAAATCAAATCACCCTTTTATTATCCAAGTGTGTTCATTTATAAAGAGTTTGTTTTATTAACTTTATAAACCCTAATTTATACATAATCATGTTTATACTTAAACAACATGTTTACATACTTTTAAGTTCATTAATCCATGATATATATAATCATATGACATAAGAAAAAGTGCTTAAATTCATAGACATTAGTAAAAACCCTTTTTACATATTCAAAAGTCTTAAGTGGTGATTTAGCCATAAATAACATATTACACATAAAATAATGATAATAAAAAGTATAAAGGAATTTAGAAGACCTTAGGGATGATGTATGAGATGAGAAATGAATGCTAAACCCGTGTTTAGACTCAAAACCCAAGCTTGCAAGATTATAAACCCTAGTTTCCTTTTACTTGACATTACTTGCAAATGGTGATTCAATGGTTGGAAACACCTTAGAATGACTTGTAATGGGTGTGTATAGAAGGGTATAGGTTGAATAAAATTTTGTATGGATTTGGTTAGAGGGGTGTTTAATGCCGTGGGTATGTAGAGAGCCAAAGAGAGGAGTTTTGTTGAATTTTGGCTAAGTGTTTATGCATGTGTGTACTCCTATCTCTAGTATGCATGTATATATGGAAGTCTTGGTCAAAAAGCATGCATTTTCTAGTCAAAAACATATCCCATGGTCTTAAGGAAACTTGTCTTTGGTCTTGGTCTTGGTTTTTGGTCAAAGAGACATGGTATGGCTATGTATAAATGAACTAGGGAAGTACATTGACCAAGACTTGATATTTCTTATATAACCTTGAATAAATTGCCCTAATTTCGGCAATAATATGATATATGTGATGTTGTTGAGTAATTTTTATGTATTGGGTATAAATGTGGGTATTTGTTGAAGCGTAGATAAATTTTAGTGGTTCCGAGAATGTCTAATCGTATTAAATTGCGAAACGTAACCAATTTATGTAACCGATAAAAATAAAATATAAAGAGTTGATTATTACTTTCAAAAAAAAAATAATGTTTCTATTGTTGGTAAAATGTTATCGTTTAAGTGGGTCAATTGTCTCGTAAAATAATATTTATAAATTTAAAACTCATATAAATATTATATAAATGATTCTAAAAATGTTTTGCCAAAAGTTTTATTAAAAACGAACCAACACTATTCATGTCAGGAAATAGTGTATAAAAATCATATTTCTCTTGTTTTATTCGTTAAGTGAAAATTTTTAGCTTACGCGATTTAATTATGTGATGAGAATTAAAGTAAACGCGCACGAGAGAAAGAAAAAAAAATAGTGAATTTAATGACGTTGTTCATTAATCAAAAATACGGATTGTTACAGAAGCGTTAACATATACCAACAGTAAATGAATGCCCTTGCATGTGTCTAACCCGGGACACCCGTAATCTGACAAAAATGAAACTGTGTTTGCTTGACTAATGTCAGTCCAAGACAAACAGGGATTGTCAATCCTGATAGATCTATCCATAACATTCGCGCTCACAAAGATTGACGGTTCATGATAAATCGGGCAACTAGCAACTTAGGTTAAATCGGGACTTAGACCAATCAGTAATGAGTAATTGTACTTGTATTCACATGTTTAAAATAAGCAATGTTCTCACCCCAAAAGATGATTTAAAACAGTAGAGTAGGGGCTATGAAAACTCACCTTGTCAGATAATCTCCTGGGACAGATAACGGTTCAATATACGTCAAAAAGACTCAGTCAAACACCTAAGTAATTATGACAAAGTTTGAGTTTACATTCTAAAAATACTAAATGCATGAACTGGTTAATGCAATTGGGACAGAAGGGTATGGTTGTTTATGAGTTAAAGCGTTGATTAAACCGTTGGTTCTAGTGACGACTTTACGATTATAAGTATCTATACAGAATCTGTTAATATTATTATGCGTCACACTTACATTTACAAGTTCGTGTGATTTTATATCTAAGGAATGTGAACATTATTTGTAAGTTATTATATTTATCGCGTTTCTTTATTTACATCGAAGTTATTAATTCATTTGCGAAATTTTCAGGTGTATATATTACGGTTCGCTCACTCGTTTAAATTTCTTTTCAGAAAATATATTTTTAATCATTTGATTTTTCCTAGTGATAATATATATAAAATATATGTAACTCTTATGTTTTTATACTCTTTTATTATTATAACTTTCCATGTTTAAATCACGAATAAGTTTTAAAATATTGTTAAATAAGTTTTATAAACCGCGTTAAATTTGTTTACTCTTTAAAACATGACTTTGCAATTACGAACTGTAATTCATAAGAAAAATGTTATTTAGACTCCTTCGTTTTACGAAATAATCCTTTGTCCGTTAGGAGATATCGTACGTAAGGAAAATACTCAAACTCCCTTGGACTATGACTTCGTTTTCTTTTCTGTTTCCTTGACCTTCTGACGCACACAAGCAGCAGCCCAAAACCACTGTTGTGGCTTCCATTCGACCCTATGTGTTTCTTGTCTTCGACTATTACATGTATTTAAAAATACCCACATGTGTTATCTTTATAATATATAGACTCTCATGGCCCATTCTTGTTCTTTTTCTTTTCTGTTTTGGTCGAACACAATAGGCCTGCAACCACTATTGTGGTCTTTGTCTTCTACTCACGCACCCTTAATAATACATACATATATATAGGTTTTCTTCTAGGTTCCCTATATAGATTATCACATGTATATATGTGTATATGGAGTACACGGTTTACATCTTTTCTTGTTTCCCTTTTGTTGTCCATCAGACGCACAACAGTGAGTGCAATACTCACTGTCTTCTTTCTTCATTCTTGCTGCCTAACCGACGCAACACGCACATGTAGTTGGCATGCATTAAGGGTGTGTCTCGAACAGTGACTATTTGACAAGTATAGTGGGGTCTTTGTACGATGGGTTCGCTTTTTACGGAGCCTGTGAAGCACCAACAGCAAGCAAAAGTCTCGTTGTGGTTTGTCTTAGGTTGACTTGGTGACGCACATGCCTTGGGTCGAGGTCACCATGTATGAAATCTTACGACATTTTATGCTTAATCCTAGTGTATACCAATCCCTGACTAGCCAACATAACAAGTTCCATAAGTGTTTAATGTTGATGAGTTTGTGTGTGTGTGTCGTATTATTATTTACATACGGTATGTTGTTTACAAGTCTTCACTACGTGTTGTTATTTTATGTAGGTCACGATTCAAACCCTTGCATGCGTACGCACACATTAACCCCGCGTGGGTTTTATGTCGTGTGTATGTCATGCGACATCGGGGTCTCATTATAACTACATGGTGAAAGACATTAATTGTTAACTCTTGAGGAATGACTTACAAGGGTTCATAACGGTTGCTAGACCACGAGGAAAATGATGGTGTTAAGGGCTCGACCCACTTTTGATCACTACTTCTCTCGAAACCCGACGTTTACTAGCCCTTGAAAACTTAACTCCTACTGACTTGTGAAATCTTTGTTTTCAAATTTTAGTTGGGATGAATTTGTTCATGCATGGTGTCTATTTATACTACAAGGTGATTATTAGTTTACTGAAACCATGCATGTGAATGATATTATTCACATATACTATTAGTGTATATTTCTATTTGTGTAGATCACTCTTTTTATAATCGTGTGTTGTCTTTTGGTTTAAATAGATAGTTACTATTAAAAGAATTAGTTATATTTGTGAATGTAATTGAAAAAAATTTTATTTTTTTTTTGGGGGATATTGAATGTAGTAGGTGATAGCTCAAAAGGTGTAGGGACATTAGATGTAAGAATGAAATGATTGTGTTAGCTCGTTTATTTTGAAATCCCATCTACTGATTGACTTAGATAACATTTCGTATATTTGAGTTTTTAGGAGATGCAACGTCAAAGTATATGCTTGATTTAAGTTTAAGTCTAAATATTGGCCCATTTATATTTTATTTATTGAAGTAGGGACGGGTTCACAAAATAATATAGTCGTGCGACGTTGTTTCACGCGGCGTAAAAATAAATTATTATTTTTATTGTTACGCGTTTTCCAAAGTGTCCCTTTTTGTGATCCGTAAGTAAAATGACGGTTTACACGCGTTATTATATCTCTTGGATAGCGCAAAAATGTTGTATGTCGCTAGAAGGATAACTTTTATTGGAAAAGTAACGACAATTAGCAATTGCTTGTGATACATGCTTTTACGTAAAATAAATGGATGTTCTTAAAAAATATTTTTCTGAGGTGTACATCTCCCGCCCCATGTTATTGCAATCTTCGTCCCAAAATCAAGACGTCGTAGTAGATCGTGAACTTGCGAATAAGTAAGGGTACTTGCTCTTGAATTGGTCCTCACGTTCCCACGTGTATTCCGGACCTCTTCGTGCATTCCAACGGACTTTAATGATAGGTATACGGCTTCGTTTGAGTTGCTTGACCTCACGGTCCATTATCTCTATAGGTTCTTCAACGAAGTTGAGTTTGTCGTTCTCCCCTTTCCCCTCGAGTTAGATTTCCTCAGAGGAAATAATGGAGTGTGTCATCGGACAAACTTTTCTTTAAGTTGCCAGACGTAGAATACATTGTGTAATCGACTAAGTTCTTTAATGGTATTCAAAACGCGTAGATATTAGTCCAATCCTTTCTATGATTCTTAAAGGGTCCAATGTTATCGAGGGTTTAATTTCTCACGCTTTCCATATGCATTACAACCCTTAAGGAGTGACCCTTGAGCATAACCGTATCTCCAAACTCAAAACTCAAGAGGGCCTACGCCTCTTGTCAGCATAGCTCTTTTGTGGTCACGTTTGCAGCCTTGCCTTGCGATATCTAATATCTTGAAATCTTTTCCGTATAGTCTCGTGACTAATCTATGGTCCAGGTAAGTGGTAAGTTATGTTCTCTAAATTTGCCCAACAAACAGGCGATCGACACTTCCTATCGTAAAGTGCTTCGAACGGTGCAGCTTTAATGCTCGTGTGATAACTATTATTGTACGAAAATTCTACTAGGGGTAAATGTCTATTGATAGGTGTAAAATACACATATCCGTTAACACCAAAAATGGCCCTAAATGACCAAAAATACAGTGAAAATGGCAAAGATATGTGTGTTTTTGTGTTTTGTGTGTGCAGGTATGGATAAAGCAAAAAATCACAAGAAAACCGTCAAAAACGGGGCAAACACGGACACGGGAAACGCGAAGAGAACAAAAGAAGCCAGGAAATCAGCCAAAGTCAAAAAGTCAACTTTTGTCCAACTCCTTCAGTCAAACCACAAAGTCAAAAGATCTAACACTATGAAGACAAAAATCTTAAAAGTTCAAATCCAATCCCTCAAGTTTCAAAGATTTCACAAATGGTCCTTGAAGTCTAAATGGGCCCGCATTATCCCTAAAAAATCTTCACCCAGAGATCCAAAGCCCCAAAACAAAAGCCCAATATCCAACCCAATAAACCTTTATAAGAATCCAGGACCATTTCTTGCCATTATTGAAGTCATATAACACCTAACTTTATTTAAAACAAAGACAAGGACTAAAATTGCCATAATCCCAAACTCACACCACCCGTTTACCCAATTGAGTTAAACTCAAAAAATAGGCGCCAAAGCTTTGTTACTATTCATTCATCTTCTTCAATTTACCCACAAGTCAAAACAAAGGGGAAAGTTCAATCAAAGGGTGAAAATGGTTGAAATCGACAATTCAAAGAGCTCTAGTACAAGATGGGAGGGTTTTAATAGTCATTTTCTGAGCTCTTATTGGTTTTACTTAGCAAGGGAATGACTACGTGGATGTAAAGAAAGCATTAAGAGAGAGGGATTTTTACTATACTATCACTCACAGAAACAAAACAACAAGACGTCTCAATCACGGTTGCACCGCTGGCAATCCGTGTGAGATCATTTAGTGATCTAACGGCTCAGGATGACTCTCCAATCATTGAGAAATTATACGGCCAAGATTAGAAGGAGAGTGTAGAGCAAGGAAAGGCTAGAAGGTTCAGCTTGTGGCTATAAATAGCACACACACACACACATATTTCATCTTCCTTTTCCCGTTTTTTAAGTAGTAGTAAATTAGCTTATGTATTTTCTTTTAAAAATGTAATTTTACTTTTCAAGTGTTTGTAATCTCTTTTTATCAATCATTGTAATCAGTTTTAAAGCATTAATAAGATTTTCATTTTAGTTTCTCAATAAAAAGCTCTCAATCTCTATTTCCTCTTATATGTTTGCTACTGTACCAAAAGCTTCCATAAGCTCTCTAACAGCTCTCTAAGTCTATAAGCTTAGATAGAGCTCAAATAAGTTGTTTAATCTACTTAAACCTTTAAATCAGTTTAAAAACCTAGACTATTTGGACTTACTTAAGCTAATGGAAGGGGATCCAATAATGGAAGGGATCCCATGGACTTTACTGGCTTATCCTTGGATAAGCCAGAGCTGTTGATAAGCTCTATGAGCATATAAGCTTCTGTTTAGCTGAAGCCTCTTGTAAGTTTTCATTTATGTTCCTATCTTTAAGTCTCTTTAGTAGCATTAGCCTAATTGTTCATTTATTGCTTATTTGCTTAACTAGTGGCTTATTTGTGCTTTTCTCTATATTTGTGCTTATTAGTTAAAATGTTTCATCTGTTTTTAGCTTTGTTATTATAGATCTTAGAATTTAATTAATTGTCTTAAAAATCACTAAAAAACCATAAATAGTTAAGCTTAATTATAGATCTTAGGATTTAGCCTTTATAAGTTGTTGAATATGTTTTGTTTAGACTTGTTATAGCTAAGTAGCATCTGGTAATAAGGTCTTGTTAGATAAAATTTCATTTCATTAGTTGAATTAAAATCTGTCATCTAGTAAAGTAGTGTTTGGTTTAGTGCTATTTGACTCTCAAAAGTCAAAGTATCTTGAAAATTCTTTTTGTCAGTTTTATAATATTATTAGATAGGGTTTTTAAAAAGGATTGAAGGATTAGTTTAGGTTAAAAATCATTTTGAGGTTTGCTTTCTTTGATTTAGCACCAGGGGACTTTCTCATTTATGCTTGCTTGCTTAAATTTGATTAAAGCTTTTGTGAGTTTAAAATTTGTTAGAATTGTGTTCTTTAACACTCAAATAGATTGTGTTATGCAGGTTATCCTTTAAGGATTCCTGCATTTGGTTTTAGCTCTCTTGTCAAAGTGCTTCAGCAGAAGTAACTTCAGTTACTACTGCTGCCCTTTTAAGCTTTATATTAAGCTAGTGTTTGTAGCTTTTAGGATCTAAATTTCAGTAGGATTATAGATTTCACATAGCTTAATATAGATTAGAACTTGTTTTTCATTTCTAGCTTAATTTCTAGTCTGCATTTGCCCTTAAAATTCATTAAAAACCTGAAAAAGCCAAAAATCAGTAGTCATTAGTACTTAGCTTTTAAATATAGGTTTTTAGCTTATAAGATTAAGTTTAATGGTTGTTAATTATAGCTTATAAGTAGGTAGGTTAGTTGTCTTAAGCTTAGATTCTGCCTTGGCTTATTGAGCATTTGAGCTTAAATTGGTTTTTGAACTTTTGTGTTTTTCTTAGTTTGCTACTTTGTTCATCTATCTTAGATAGCTTAATGTGTTTTTGTTAGGAATAGCTTTTCAAATTTAGCTTGTGCAACTCTTAGCGATTATAGAACACTTTTAGTGTTAGATTTTGAGCTTATATTGAGCTTTGTGCAAGGTGATTTAGTCAAACAAGCAATTTGAGCTTAAAAGCTCACTTTCTGTATTCGGTAGTTTCAAAAGCTCTTAGAGAGCTTATTTCTCATTTTCAGCTTATATTGTTTTTATAAAAAGTGCTTAAAATGTGTGTTCTATAAGTTCCAACTTTTGGTTTTGAAAAAAAAAAGTTGTACACATTTTAGTTTTAACCTTTGTTTGGGCCATAAGCCCATTAGCCACTTCGTAGCTAAAGCAGCTTATTTTAGGGCTTATTTGAGTAGCTGCTAGCTTATTCTTATTTTTCCCTTGCTCTTTGTTACATTTAGCACTTTTCCTTAATTTTTCATATTTTTCTAGTTATTAGATTATTTTTAATAATTTTTCTTAGGTTTAAAATGTCGAAAATACATAAAAAATAGAAAAAAGTTTTAAAAAAATAAAAAAAATAGTTTTTAGTTTTATAAAAATTACTTTTAGGTTTCCATTCAGAAAAATCATTTTTACACCTTTTAGATTTTAATTTTCATTTTTAAGCTTTTATTTTTAATTTTAAAAATAGGATTTTAATTTTAAAAATAGTTTTCTGAGTTTTTATGTTATTTTAGACTTTTCTAAGTTTAAAAATCATTTTTCTTAATTTTTAGGACTTAATTTGCTATTTTTTAGGATTTAATTAGATTAAAATAGTTTTTAATTCATAATAAATTCAAAAATAATCAAAATTTTTTTTTTCTTTTTCTTAAAATTTTATTTAGTCTTATTTTAGGTTTAGAAATTTTGTCTGCATTTTTAGGAGTTAATTTGGTCTTATATGCTTATTTGTCGCGTTTAATTTGTTCCCGTTAATTATCTTAGTTCATTAATTGCTTTTTAATTGCTTATTTTAATTGTGTTTTTAATTGGTAGTTATAGATAATCAAAAATATATTTTCTCTCATTCAAATCATAATCCAAACTAAGGCGTGGTTTCAATTTCACAAGTCATTGGGGAAACGACCCGGGAAAGCATACTTCCCGGTAAACATACGTATATTATTATATTATATATATTCTGAAGAATTTCCTTTTTACCTTTGTCCTCAAGGGTGAATTGGGAATGTTCTATAGTATTATATATATATATATATATATATATATATATATATATATATATATATTCTACGTGTATCAAATTTTTGGCGCCGTTGCCGGGGATTTGTGATTAAGATTCCTTCGTTTACGTTTGTTGATTTTGATTTGAAGATCCTTTCGTTTACGAAAGTTATATTTTTGTTATAAAAATCAAAAACCTAAAAAATTAAAAAAATATAAAAAGTAAAAAAATATTTTCTTTTTCTTTTTAGTATAGTTATCATATAAATAAAAAAAATCAAAAAAATAAAAAATTGTCCTTAAAAAGAAATTAAATACACAAAGTTGGTAAAAGAACACCAACATATAATACTCTCAATCGATTGTATATCATAATAAGTCCGGTGAACTGATAAGTTTCCTAATATCGAACCAAAGATTCAAAAACTTGTCATTTGTGTCACTTACGAGGAACGGCTCACCTTAAGAATCAATTTTTAAGAGCTACCGTGAAGTAAGTTGATTATTTGGTTTAAGTTGTCTTCTCGTTATCCGTTAATTTAGTTTGTAAAAGAAAAAGAAAAAATATATATATATAAAAAATTAAAAAAAATTAGTTTAAATTTAGTTTAAATTTTCTTTTTCTACTTTGTGCATGCGCACTCGTTCTCAAACCCGCAACCGTAACCATCAACAACAAAGCCAACCGGCTGTTGTTCAACCATTTCATTTAGAAGAACCTTTTGTTAATCCTCCATTAGTTCCGATGGCTGATAACCGGACAATGGCACAATTGCTCCAAGCACCCACCGAGGGTTACGATGATGCAATTATAATTCCAGAAATTAATGCTAACTTTGAGTTAAAGCATGGTTTGATCAATCTTGTTCAAAACAAACAGTTTTTCGGACATGATAAAGAGGATCCACATGCTCACATCCGTTATTTCAATAAGATTACTTCAACAATGAGATTCCCAAACGTCCCGAGCACGTCTACCTTAAGCTTATGCTTTTTCGTTTTTTCTCTTTGAAGGTTCAGCCGGATTTTGGCTAGAAAAAGAACCTCCTCGATCAATTTTGGAAAATGGGATGATCTCGTTTTAAAAATTCATTAATCAATTGCTTTCTCCTTCAAAAAAGGCAACATCTTCGTAACGAAATCACAAGATTTCAACAAAGATTTGACGAATCGTTTTATGAGGCTTGGGATCGATTCAATGATCTTCTTAGAGCATGCCCACACCATGGATTTTCAGAACTACATCAGTTGGATACATTTTACAATGCTTTGAATGCTAATGATCAAGATCATTGAATTCTGCTGCTGGTGGAAACTTTTTGGATAAGATGCCTCGTGAATGCTTGAGAATTATCGAAGTAAATCCTCAAGGTCTGTTATTTCACAAAAACAAGGCAGTCGTTGCCAAAGTAAGTTCGAATTCATCTACTCTGGAATTTCACCAGATGTTGCTGCTCTTACAACCGTAAGTCTCTGAACTTAAGAATTTGATGAAAAACTTCATGATTATCGACAAACAAAACCCAAAGGCTACCACAACGTAAAAGCGGTCGAGCCAGAGTTTGTGTAACTATGGAGGTGCTCATTCTTATAAAAAAAATGGTCCACGCCACCGATGGCAATGTTTATCAAGACAACATTCAAGAGTACGTTTCACAAGCTGCTACAGCCAATTTTAATCAAGGAAATACCAATTCCAGACCTCCGACGGTTTCAAATCAAATCCGACCTCCTGGTTTTCCTCCGATTCAAAACAATCAAAACTGTTTCAATCCAAATCAAGGAAATAATTTCAACCAAAATCGAGGAACCAGTTTAAATCAAAATCGTGGAAGTAACTTCAACCAAGGACAAGTTTACCAACCTCCAACTATTCAACCACCAGTTTATTTACCAAGTTCAAGCTCCTGCTCTGCAAATGCAAGGTGTTTCAAAGACCGGTTTTGAGAATTATGTCAAGGCTAGTGATGCAGTATTACGGAATATGCAAAATCAAGGCCAAGGTTTACAAAACCAGATGACAAATTTAACGGAAATGCTTTCTAAATTCATAAGTTCCAATACCGCTTCGTCTTCGAGTTCAGGTACTCTTCCAAGTCAAACCGTAATAACCCTCACGAGCATGTTAATGTTATCACCACACTAAGTGGTAAGACTTGTGAAGGACCTTTGACTCCTCTTGTTCCTACTACCGTTGTTTCTACTCCTCTAAAGGAACCCGAACAAAACCTGGAGACGTCAATGGACAAAGTGAAAAAATCAAGTTCAGAAAGTACCGCACAAGTCCCACCTCCGGAGGATCATGATTCTATCTTTATTGAAATTCCGAAACCAAAAGCTAAGAAAACTGTTTAAGAGCCTAATTCTCCAGAGCCTAATTCATATCAACCTAAACTTCCATACCCCGAGAGGATGAAAGTAAGAGAAAAAGATACACCCAGTGCTCAGCAAAGCAGGTTTATGAAGTTGTTTAAACAACTCCGTTTAGAAATTGGTGTAAAAGATGCTCTCATCGAGATGCCGAAATTCAACAAATGGTTAAGCACTTTATTGAGAAACAAAGAGAAACTTGAACAAATCGCCATCACAACCGTAAATGCTGAATGTTCTGCCATCATCTTGAACAAAGTTCCCGAGAAACTCGAAGATCCCAGAAAATTTCTTATTCCGTGTGCTCTACAAGAACTTGATAGGACTAATACTTTAGCCGATTCCGGAGCTAGCATAAATCTTTTGCCTCATTCTATCTACAAGCAACTTGGTCTTGGAGCTTTGAAGCCTACCCAAATGACACTCGAGCTTGCTAACCGTTCCGTTACGCACCCAATGGGCATAGCCGAGGATGTTGTAGTTAGAGTTGATGGTTTCACTTTTCTTGCTGATTTTGTTGTGGTTAATTTTCAACCAGACCCGAGAGTGCCTATTATTTTAGGGAGACCTTTCCTTCGCACTTCAAAAGCTCTCATTGATTTATATGAGGAAAAATTGACATTAAGAGTAGGAAGTGATGAACTTGTCTTTTATGCTGAAAAATATTAGAAAAGCAAGAATAAGCAGTTTGCTCATGCTATTTCTATCATTGATTTTTTGAAAGATGAGCCATTTAGTGGCAGTACCACTAATCATTCCGATGCTCTTCCTCCTAGTTCTTCTCCGGTGAAGACTAGTAATAATCTTGAGGAGTTCGCCGATGAACTCACTCTTCTTAAAAAAGATGTTCACGAAGAAAATTTTCAAGTTTATTCAAACCCTCTTTTTGAATTTGATGATGACTTCAACTCTAGTAACGTAAATCCTCTATTTAACGCGATGGTGAAAGATGTCGAAAACGAGGACTCTAATGTTTTAAATTCCGATGAGTTAGTTTTACTTAACACACCTTTCTCCGATAATGTTGAGTGTTCCGATCCAGAAGGCGATATTGATGAGATCAATGCTTTTTTAGCCATGGAAGTTTCTTCTAATTTTGAGGAAGGTTATTACGATTCAGAAGGAGACGTAATTTTTCTTGAGAATCTGCTTAGTGATGATACCACCCATAATCTCGCTCCCGAAGTGATTTCCGATCATGAACCAAAACAAAATGAATCCATCCATAATACTTCGATTACTTTTTCTCCAAGGAGTGATCCTCTTCACCATGAGTTCGCCGGTGAACTTATTACACTTCCTTCAAGGATTGTTCGTGAACATGAGGATTATCTTAGTCGTATGACTTTGCTTTGTGAGATTTCAACTTCTCGGTCACAGGAAAATGTTCATCCAAGTTCAATCCCCGTTGAGGATAGTGACCCCGTTCAAGAAGAGATCGATATATTCCTTGTTCCAGATGATTTAATTCCACCAGGTGTTGAGAATGATGATTCCGAAGATGAAGATAATTCTACTTTCCTCCCCGAAAATGAGTCATCTATCCTTGAACCATCATCTCCTCGTCCTCCGCCGGAACCACCAGATGTTTGCTTAAATTTTAAGCCCGATACGGCCATGAAGAATGATGAAGAAATTGTTTTATCCCTAAATGTTGAAGATGTTAATTCCTTCACATTTGTCATTTGGACTTTTCTCCCATTTTTCACCTACCCCGAGGATTCTCCTGTTATTCTCTCTCTCAGGAGTGAGGACTTCGTTTTTGACCCCGGCATCTCTACTTTTCATTTTTCTCTTAAGCCAGTTCCATTTGCTCTCCCTAAGGACAAATGAATTCAGGGATCGAGTCAAGCTATGTGACTCGGTTACCAAAAACAAAGCGCTTCGTGGGAGGCACCCCATGCTTATCCATTTTCTATTTTTCTTTCTAGTTTCTAATGTGTGTGAGGAGGCTTGTACTCTTCCGTTCTTTGTGTTTGTTGTTTGTGCTTGTGATTGTTTGCAGGATAGACCCAACTTTTCTGAAGACTCTCGTGTTCGGTGTTTTGTCCCGGTTCACTCGAGCTTCCTAGCCTTTGCTTGTCATTAGTTTGGGGAAATCCGATATCCTTTCATCTTATCGATTCACGTTTATCTTTGCATAATTAATAAACGGCTTAGATTTGCGTAGAGACCCGCCTTAAACATTGAGGACAATGTTTCGTTTTAGTTTGGGGAGGGAATCTATCGATTTGATGTTACCTACTTATTGTTTTGTTCTCACGTACCCCGTTTTCCCGCAAAAATAGCAAAAATTTCAAAATTTTTAAATTTTTAAGTTTTATTTGTAGAAAAATATAAAAAATAAAATTAGTAGTTGATAAAAAATAAGTGTTAAGACACGAATGTAGGTTTTCCGTTGGTGAGAATAAGAAGTAATTTTTGACCCGATCGAACGTGTAGAGTTCTAGCTTTCTCCCTTAACAATTAATGATGATAGTTTGTGCTAGTCTCATGTAGACTTTAAACATGCTAGAACTGAAATTCTTTAGTAAATGAAGACTTGTGCTAATCTCAAGTAGATTTTAAATATGCCGAGTTGGATTTTATATAGGCTAAGTATTTGCGAATTTCTTTATTAGAGGTTTTAAATTGCAAAGAATAAGAGATGATAGTGTTAATTACGAATTAGGATGCTAAACAAGGTTTATTTGGAAAACTTAAAGGCTTATAAAAATAACTTGTGGTTTTTCTTCCCCGAAGTTCTTAAAATGATTAATCATACGTGTTCTCTTTAATTTTTACAAATTAGAGTTTTACTCTTAAAAGTCTAATCAACATATTTAGAGAAAAAGCTTTATCGATGAAGTCAACATCATTTGTAAATAAGAATTTTAGTTCAAGTTTATACTTTGGTTTTCTAAAACGAAATTTTTCTATTTGCAAAAATAATGTATAAAAATATATAAAAAAAAGAAAAAAGAAAAAAATGTAGTTTGTGAATATTATAAATCCTTAGTGTTAATAATTAATATACAAACTCCATCGCAATAAAGTACATGGGCATTTTTCGGTTCGCTCCCGATGTGACATCGAAAGAAAGGGTGGAGGATGTATATTTAGGGTTGGTATCATAATAAGTACATGGGCTCTTGTCGGAGCTGGCCGATTGTGGAACGTCGAAAGAAAAGTTGATTACCGTTCCTAGCTAATAATGTTAATTAGTAATTATATGTTTGGCAAAATTAGAAAATAAATAGTATAAGTTTCATTCTCTAAAACCAAGGTATCATTTTGAACCAAAATTTGCAAAACTCTACAAGGCTTTTTCATCGGAAGTTCATGCATCTCGATTATTATTCTCCAGATGGGGTGTCAAAAACCTTAGCACTTACCCAATGACGGTGGGATGCTAGAGAAGAAAGTCATTTTATAGGGGCAAGTGAACCATCGATGTCTTAGCTTAGGAGGTTTTTTGTTTGCTTTGAGTTATGTCCTAACTATGGATTACATATTAGCCAAAGGCCCATGTGTAAAGGCTTGGTCGGATTTCAATTATCTAATCTTAATGGGTTAATGGGTTTTAATTAATTTGACGACATACACTTAAATAGTGATTTATGTCGGGAAGAGAAATTACATGTTGTAATTATAAGTGTCTTAGCATCTTAGCTAGTACTTAACGGTTGATCTAAATTTTAAGCTTAGTATGGGAAAAGTGAAAAGTCGGGAATGATGAAGTTATCTTTTAGACACTTAATTGTGCTTTTTGTTCTATGATCCTAAAAGTTACCCAAAGGTAATGAAAACAATACATTATGTCAACACAAGAATAAGCTATAGTTAGGTAGTTAATTATTAAGAAAAATCAATAAAAAGAGAAAAAGTTTTGAAAAATGGGAAATCGGGTGTTTTATAACTTGTGATCTCTTAGCTCTCTCAACAAAAATCTTTGCTACTTTTCAAAGGTTTAGTTTGGGGAAGTTTCGAGGTATTTGGTTATAAGGCATGTAATATATGCGTGAGGGACAACGCAATCGTTTTGTTTGGGAATTTTTGATAAGTGTAAAATATATATTCGTTAACACAAAAAAAAGGCCCAATTAAACCCAAAAACACACTTAAAAATGGCAAAGATATACTTGTTTTTGTGTTTTAGAAGAAGAAACTTTTTAGACATTAAAGCAGAAGTTGTGTAGTGCACTGATCTTAGCATTGTTTGAGGGAATGGAAGATTTCGTGGTGTATTGTGATGCATCTCTCAAAGGATATGGAGCCGTGTTGATGCAAAGAGAGAAAGTGATAACGTATGCATCTAGACAATTAAAAGTCCATGAAGAGAGTTACACTACACGCGATTTGGAGTTAGGAGCCGTTGTTTTTGCTCTTAGATCATGGAGATATTATTTGTATGGAACGAAGTGTATGGTTTTCACTGATCATAAAAGCCTACAATATATTTTGAATTAGAAAGAGCTGAACTTGAGACAACGGAGATGGATTGAGTTGTTGAGTGATTATGATTATGAAATTTGGTATCATCCTGGAAAAGCGAATGTTGTAGCTGACGCCTTAAGCCGAAAAGAAAGGGATAAGCCATTACGTGTTTGAGCTTTGATGATGACTGTTCACAATGATCTACCCAAGCAGATTCGTAAAGCACAGGAGGAAGCGATGAAAGGGAAGAATGTTGAAGCAGAAAATTTAGGGAGATTGATTAAGCCAATGCTCGAGTTTCATCATGATAGAACACGTTGTTTTGGAAATCATGTTTGGTTGCCGTGATTTGGTGGATTGAGAGATTTGGTTATGCATGAGTCGCATAAGTCCAAGTATTCTATCCATCCGGGATCGGACAAGATGTACTAAGACTTGAAGTTGTTGTATTGGTGGCCTAACATGAAAGCGGATATTGCTACGTATGTTAGTAAATGTCTAACTTGTGCTAAGGTCAAAGCTGAGCATCAGAAACCGTCTGGATTGCTGCAACAACCTGAGATTCCAGTTTAGAAGTGGGAAAGGATTACTATGGATTTTGTGAGTAGTTTGCCAAGAACGTCAAGTGAGTATGATACGATTTGAATTATTGTCGACCTACTGACCAAATCAGCACATTTCCTACCAATGAAGAAAATGGATAGTATGGAGAAACTCACATAACTTTACTTGAAGGAAATAGTGTGTAGGCATGGTGTTCCTGTTTTGATCATTTCGGATCGAGATAGCCATTTTACGTCTAATTTCTAGAGATCGCTTCAAAAAGTGTTGGGGACGAATCTGGATATGAGTACCGCTTACCGCCCTCAAACGGATGGTCAAAGCGAAAGGACAATACAAACACTGGAAGATATGTTGCGATCCTGTGTAATTGACTTTGGAAGTAGTTAGGATCGCCATTTGCCATTGGTCGAGTTCTCGTATAACAATAGTTATCACGCAAGTATTAAGGTTGCACCATATGACGCTTTGTCTGGAAGGAAATGTAGATCACCTGTATGCTAGAGTGAGGTTGGGGATAGCCAACTCACCGGTCCAGATTTGATCCGTGATACGACCGAGAAGATCGTCCAGATTAAGAATCGTTTATTGACTGCTCGTAGTAGCCAGAAAAGTTACGCGGATAAAAGACTTAAGCCATTAGAGTTTGAGGTTGGTGATATGGTATTACTCAAGGTGTTGCCATGGAAGGGCGTTGTGCGTTTAGGAAAGCGCGGGAAGTTAAGTCCACGTTATATTGGGCCATTCAAGATTCTAGCTAGAGTTGGTCCTGTAGCCTATACGTTGGAACTACCTGAAGAGTTGAAAGGGGTTCATAGTACATTCCATGTTTTAAATCTCAAAAAGTGCTTAGTGGAAGGTGATATTGTCGTTCTGATGGAAGAGATCCAACTTGATGATAAGTTGCATATGATTGAGGAACCGGTGGAGATTATTGATAGAGAGGTCAAGCGATTTAAGCAAAGTCGGATAACTATTGTCAAAGTTTGTTGGAATTCGCAAAGAGGTCCAGAATTTACTTAGGAACGTGAGGATCAGATTAAGAAAAAGTACCCTCATCTCTTTACAAGTAAGGATGAAGCAAAGAGAGCGGATAAGTCGAGCAGAGCACCGGAACGGCGCTCCCTAAAGGTGGGGAGAATGTAACAACCCGAGTTTTAGGTCAACGTTTATCCCGAGCTAAGATGACTATTTTGTTACGTAAATAATTATAGTCGTTTATGTTATATAAGGGTTGGTGAGAATTTCCATTTATAAGGTAATTTCAAACCTTGGTTTAGTTTTTATTTGTTTTTAGCATCTAAGAAGGTCTAGAAAATTTATTTTTCTGCTTCGAGAACGTAAATATGTCATTTTTGTATTTTTTTTGACGTTTTCTTGAGTTTTTGTAAAAACCGTGTTTAAAGGTCGTGTTGTGCGAGGTTTAACGATTTAATAAAATGTTTTAAAGTAAAATTAGTGGGACGGATTTAAAAATATTTACGAAAGTGGTGATCCGAGTTTTATGGCCGAATTTTATTAATAAAAAGGAAGGCTTGTACTAGTTTTAAAAAAGATTAAGGATGGAGGGACTAGTTTTGCCAAAGCATCAAAGTTATTTTCTATAAAAGGGCACCAATACTTCTCATTTTTCCTTTTAGAAAATTCACTCTCCTTGTCCTCTCCCCTCTTCTTGCTGTTCGAACACCAACACACACACAAACATCATCAGCAAAAATTTATTACTTACATGCATTATGATCCGTTTATAGATTATTGATCCTTGTTTGATCCTCTACATTTCCCACTAAGAAAACCTCACATGCACTAAGTTTTTCAGAAGTTAAATTTTTGGTCAAGTTCTAGTGATTTGGTGTATAAATAAGTGTTCAAGGGTGTTAGATTAGTGTTGTTTTGGTGCTAGTGGTTGGAAAAGGTTTGTTTGTTTGGGTGTGCTTGCTCGTCCGATTTCAAAAGGAAATAGGAAACAAAAATTAAACTTTGTTCTAGTTTTGTGAGTCTTCTAATTATTTGTTTACTTGATTTAATTAGATGTTATTACATGTATATGATTGTAGCTAGATGATTCAAGTGGAAAATTGATTTGAAAGTATTTTGATTATGAACATGTGTTTGATAGTTTTGGTACATGTTTTTAGGCTAGTTAAACATGTTGGAATAGTTAGATTTTAATAAAAATGTGATTTGGTATGACTTTGAGTTGACCAAGTTTGACCAGAAAGTTTGAGTTGACCGTAGCGTGTCGAGAAGTTTTTGAAATCTAAATTAAGCTTTTGAATATGATAAAGGATATTCTAAGATTCGTTTTGTAATTTTAGGGTTGTTCTTTTTTATGTTCGATTTGATATAAAAGGGGCCCTTGTAACTACCTAAAAAAGAAGATTTTTACGCCGAGTCAAGTTTGGTTATTTTTTGTAAAACTCATACTCCGAAGTTTTTACTTTTCTGAAAGACAAACATCGTATACTTATTTAAATAAAGTTTCGTAACGAGCAAAAGGGTTTCCGTATGTTATGTTAAATTAAGACGAAATATGAAGTTCGGATTATATTATCCTTACTTTCGGCAAACTTTCTAAAAATGGAAACTTTATGGAAAGGTGTTGTGATATTGTTAAGAGTGTCAATGAGAAATGTTTTGCGTCCACTTGGAGATTTAGTATATAGATTAAATATACGTAATAATGTTATATAATAGTGTATATACATATAATATATATATATATATATATATAAAGTATATATATATATATAACATCCAATATACATATACCATATATTAAATATAACACATATACATATATATACCCACAAAAAACACAACACACACATATATAAATATATATATATGTGTGTGTGTGTGTGTGTGTGTGTGTGTGTGCATGTATGCAATATACGATTTAATATATTATTAGTCACGTACCGCTATATATATTATATAGGTCACGGTTGAGACGTGAAGTGAGTTGCGCTTGTTGATTTGATTTGTTTGGATTCTATTGCTAAGGTGAGTTCATAGCCTCGCATTAAATCATTTAATTGTTTTAAAAACCCACGAGGGGGATACGTGTTTGTTTTATAAAATCGAACACATATGATTTTATGGTATGCTGGACCCGATTACGAGATTGTTTCCGCATAAGTTGCTATTGTCGAAGTCCGTTATTACATGAACCGTTAATTGCCTTGCGAGGTGAACGCTAATGCATTAAATATATCTATTGGGTTTTACAACCCTGTCCGGGGTCTGAATCCGTTGGTGAGCACCCTGTAACGGATATTTTATATTTAGAAAGTACTAGGTATATGACAATAATACCTTGTTTTGGGGCACACTAACATATGAAATGCCATATGTACTGTTAACGTTCGGTGTCATGAGCTTATTGTGTGAAAGAAAAGAAGTTGCTATACATTGCATTCGTTGCTTTGTTTTCCCGAGAACTAATTATGTGTCCAAAGATTATTGCTTATTAATTTCACTTAACATTGTTGTTGACGTTTTAAACATGTTTTATCCCAGGTAACCAAGGATGAAGGCAACGATGGCGTGGAGGTGTCGTGCGTGTGATGGATTTGTGGAAAGACTACCCGTGTGTTCCGGTCTTTCAAAAATAATGTCTTGTGTTATGTTTAAAATAATGTCTTTTATTTGAACAATTGTCTTTCAAATACTGTATGGTTGGGGTTACGATTCTGTGGGGACCTAACGCATTTTAACTCTGAATATTTATGGAACACATGTGGTTTAAACGTCTTATTTAGGTCGTTTTCTATATTCGTGGTAAAGGATGCTATTTAGTAACACCAAATTGCTAATTTCCGCTGCGTAATCCGATGCCCTTCGGGGAGGGTGTTACAGATGTAAACCCCTAAAAGGTTACGCCGTAAACTATTCAAAATCTATAAATTGAGGCCTCATTCAGACAATTCGATATCAACCATTCCACCACAGATCTAAGGGGTGATTAAGGCATCCATAGCTTAAAGAATTTCACAAGAAGTCCAAGGGAGATCACAGTTAATTTACTTTTGTATTTAATCGTTCATAAACCACTCTTGTAAGAATTATGAGTTTTCCAACCATGATTATCTTTATTAATTCTTGCTTTATTGTTGCTATGAGCGGCTAAGCACTTCAAGTGTTGGCCTAGTCATGAATATACTATCGTTATAATGTCTGTCTCATATTTGATCATGGTTTCGTGGATATCCTTTTGGGCTATCGTGTAACCCTGGGTTTTGGTAGTATTACGGATAGTTTAGATCATGTTAATCCTGTTATTAGATTACCACTTGAACATGGGATTAGCAGGGTACTAGGAAAGGATGATCATCCTAACCCCAGTGTAGGAACTAAAATGTTCCACCTCTATCACCTAATATACTTAAAAAAACACAGGAACTCCTTTAGAGAGGGTTAATAATCTGTATAGGTTATTTGACTAGTTCTTAAGATAGTTAGGATTAATCACTATAACCTGGTTGCCCTACCTTCGTGACTTTTGGAGGATTCGAAATCGCAGGAATTATAAGGCAGACTAAAGATATCTATTCAGGTCTGTCGACTTTAGAAACCACCAATGAAACCATGGTGTAACATTGCACAGGAAAACATAGTTATTACAGTAGTAATGAAATGGCTAGGCTAGCACGCTTCTCTCCCTGATATCTTCTACTACTTTTACTTTTTGCATATTTACTTTCCTGTTACTTTCAAAATCAATCTCAAACTACTTTAAAAACGTGACACTACAAATTAAAACTAATTAACACTTAGCTCTTGGGACGTCCTCGGATTTACCATCTCTACACTAGTTACGCCTCTATCACTTAATATACTTAAAAAGCACAGAAACTCTTTCAGAGAGGGTTAATAATCTATATAGGTTATTAGACTAGTTCTTCAGATAGTTGGGATTAATCACTATGACCTGGTTGCCCTACCTTCATGACTTTTGGGGGATTCGGGATCACAGGAATTATAGGACAGGCTAAAGATATATATTCAGGTTTGTCGACTTTAGAAACCACTAATAAAACCATGGTGTAACATTGCACAGGAAAACATAGTTATAATGGTAGTAATGAAATGGCTAGGCTAGCACGCCTTTGTCCCTGATATCTTCTATTACTTTTATTTTTCGCATAATTACTTTCCTGTTATTTTCAAAATAAATCTCAAAACACTTTAAAAACGTGACACTTCAAATTAAACTAATTGACACTTAGCTCTTGGGACGACCTCGAATTTACCATCTCTACACTACTCATGATCGGGTTCTCTGCCCGTTAGTGTGTTTGTCAATAGAATCGAGTTTTATAAATATAAAACTTGAACAATTATATTTTAAAATAAAATACGCATCAAGTTTTTGGCGTCGTTACCGGGGAGCTAAAAATTACTATTAATTTGATTCCTTGTAATTATTTCAATTCTTTCTTTAATTTCTAAATTCTGCAGATAAAATCATGGATGGGATCAACATCGACGATCTCACCATAGAGCAATATCTTAGGCTTACACAAGAAAACCAGACACCTAGCATGGTTAAGAAGGTTGATGACATGACTATTGTCGAATATATAGAAAACGAGGAGAGGATGAAAAGGCAATACAGTAGGAAGCATGGATCCTACTTTCCAACCTATTTTGGCCATTTCACATCTAACAATAACACAACCATAGAATTTATTCATAGTGCTTACTTTAACCCTATCCAACCAAACACTGATTTTAGTTATGATTCAAATGATATGGAGCTTAATGAAGAAGCTAGGTACACAACTGATGAGGAATCAGTTATGAGTGAACATGAAGCAATTAACCTCGCTCATACTGTCAATACTTAGTCTTTCAAAGAAGAGTTAAGTTTTGAAGAAGACCTTGATGAGTGGTTGAAAGTTGAGATGGAAAAGCACATGAGTAAGCAGAATGAGAAAAACGAGGAAGATGCACTAATTGCTATTATAAAATCTATTAGAGAGGAATGTAGGGCTGTTCATAAAAATAAGCAGATAAGTGCTTCAAAAGGAGCTGATCTAAAAAAATCTTCCGAGACCATGGAAGACATTATCAATAATGACAGCTTTGCAAGTAATTTGCCATCACTTGAGGAGTTAAACCCATGAAGATTCCTTCTTCCCTTCACAATTAATAATTATAACTCTTATGTTATGGATAATATAGACGCTAGTAACAATGTCATGCCTAGGAGCATATATGAATACCTAAAACTAGCTAATCTTGGGAGAGCTAATATGTCAGTCAAAATGGATGATATGACACAATAAGAAACATTAGGAACTATGAAAAATGTCCTTGTTAAAATTGATAAGTTTGAGTTCCCATGTGATTTTGTTGTTACTGATATGCCTGAAAATCTTAGGGAAATGATTATCTTAGGAAGACCTTTCCTAGAAACCATTCATTCCCAGATAGATGTATTCCAGTAAGAAATTTCATTAGGTATTGGCGAAGATAGAATTAAATTGACGTAAATGGAAATCCTCGCCAATCTAACATTATGATCGAAAAAATTTACATGGCAAATACTAGTCAGGAGGAAGAATCCTTTAATCCCCTTGAAATAGGACAGGATCTATTCTCATACGAATCCCCTACATGTTTGCAATTTGAACAGGATACTAGAAATTATGATACTATTGATCTACATAATGAAATTGCCTGACAAACTAACCCCTTACTGGATAAAAAGGGTTTGACTAAAAGATGGCATGTATGTAAACATGTTCAGCTATTTTATGATGACGAAAGTGGTGTAGATTATGGAATGTGGCCTACTTGCGACCCTGACTCAAGTTTCTGCTATGGTTATAAAGAGGTTTTCGAAAAAAGTAAATAGGGAATGCTTAGACAGTGGGTATGTTTTCGTGATCATGAGAGGCGTACAATGAAAGGAAGTTGTATGTGAATTGCAGACTTTCTTCAAGTTCGTTACAGAAATCAGAGAATTGATGATACAACTCGTGAACAGAGATATTATGAATGGGTTGCTAAAAATTATAAGTTTGATAATAATAGGACCTCGTCAACTACAACAGTGTCCGAAAAATACCCATATAAAACCAACTATCCAACGCCTATCCCGCTTGATGAATGGGACACAAGGTGCCATATTACCTATCCAAGGGGTACTTCTAATCAAAACATACCTAATAATGACCCGAAACCGTTTTCACTTGAGCATTCGGAGTTAGGGGAAAAAGCTAATATAAGCGAACCTCCGGAGTTATGGCCCTTTAGGCCACGCCCTTGTGATTACTCATTTGATGATTGGCTAAAAGTCAAAATTGGGCATACCAACATATACGAATCTGATTGGGAAATCATGTTTAATGAATGGATTCTAGACAGTTTTGATGTTGAGGAAGAATATGCTAAGGAAATTGGGAATCCATACTCATGAAGATTTGACGAGTACAAACGAGTGTTTGACAATGAGGTTGAAAATTTGTCAAATGAGTACACTCTAAGAGTTGGAAAAAAGGGGTATGTCTTGGATAATGTTTGGGAAAAATGCGAGCAATACCATAAAAAAGTTATTGATTCTTGGCATGACGTAGGATATGAAGAAGAAGAAGAGCTATGGCAAAGTGGATATGAAAAAACTGACTATGAACCACCTTTTGTGGATGTTAAAACTTTTGAAGTAAAAAAGTATTCCTTTAAAAGGGGGCAGAGTTTTATATGTATAACAAAACAAGATGATGATGCCTTGCCTTTAGGACGAGTAAATGGGGAAAGATTTAAGGCAATGTTTAGAAAGGAGATGAAGGACAAAGGAATCGCCCACGACGAAACGTAGAGTGGACATGAGTATAACTTAAGGACTTGTTAATAAACAAAAGTGCTTGTCGGGATACAATCCGTCTTTTTTATTAATAAATTTTATTTTCTGCATATTAGTTGGTTTGCATGTTTTACTTTATTTACAGGTTCCAGTAGCTAGGAGGCAACTTTCGAGACCGACTTGACCCGTAATTATGTGATAGCTTTGCTGATTTATCAGTAGTTATGGCGTAACATTAAAAGTTACGCCATAACCTAATCAATTGCGCCATAACCCTTCTTATGGTTACGCCGTAAACTTATAAACTAAAAATTTAAAATACCACATGATTACGGCGTAACCATCGGAGTTACGCCATAACCTCTTTCTGAAAAACCTTTAAATAAAGTTTTAAAGCATTGCTAAACCTTGTATATCTAAATGAACTTTGTGGGTATGTTCTCTGGAAACCCTCACGAGACTTCACTCTACCATTTGGGCCACCAAGTGGTTTAAAATGCTTGTTGCATATGCTAAATACAATCGTGATTTCTACAAAAGTGAGTTAGGTTTGTATTTCTTGTATATTTCTCTTTGAGAGATTTTATGCTATTAGTTTGTATTAGTGATCATAGGGGAAAATAAGCTTTGCTCAAGATGGATATTTTTTGGATTTCTCCACCGGCTTATTACATTTCATATGTTCAAAAGCAAAGCTCTAGGGAGTTTCTTGTTCAAATTCTACTGTTTATGTTTATTTCATTTCCTTAATGTACAATATGGACATTATACAAAACAAGTGGGGGGATGGGAGTAGAATTATCACTTGACCTATTCTTGCCTTCAATTTTCTAGTTTTCTTTGAAAAATGGTGCCAATTTTAAAAATTTTGACATATTTTTCTTACTAAAGTAGAATTAATCTTTTCCGGATGCACATTATCCTTTATTACTACTTGGTGAGGTTTAATCCTAATGTTCCATTTTCATCCCATTATACAAAAATTCACCAAAATAATTGAGTGTGCTGGTAGTATTGTAGACTTTAGAACTTGGCATGTACATCATTTCAAGACCTAATTGATTAGCAGGAATAGATGGTTCGAGAAGGCAACATTTAGGAATTCACCTAAATAGCCATTATGTGTGTGTTTATTAACTTGTTACACTGACTTGTCGACCTCCCGTGTTAAAACCCTTTTGTTGCACTCATCATTAGTGCAAGATACCCCTAGATCACCCTTGTTAAGCCAATCTATGTTTTCACCTATGTTTCGTTACACCATTTTGCCTTAGACAACCCTGTAGTCTATATTTATCCTTGCGTTGAAATTTCTGGCTACCTAAGTCCATGGTTAAGGAAAATGGTTTGAAGATTGGCACTTTCATTGAAGACATATTATTATGATCATAGAAGACCCCTTCGATATTATCACTTTTGATATTGTTTATCTTAAGTGGGGGGATATGCAATATGTAATATACAGGAGTATTATAAAAAGAAAAAGAAAAAAGAAAAGGTGGTGAAACTATAAGCCAGCTAGTGATCTAACTCCTGACGTTGGTTACATGTTATAAAACCAAGTAAAAAGGTGGTGCAACTATAAGCCACCTAGTGATTATGGGGATGGTGAAACTATAAGCCATCTAATGTATAAAGGTGGTGCAACTATAAGCCACCAAGTAAAGAATGGGTTAGCACGCTTTGCAAGATCTCACTATTAGCTAACCCATTATGATGATATGCTCAGATTTTTGCACTCGAAGACTTGGACTATGGATAGACAGTAGCCGGTTATGGATACCTTAGATTATATATGACTATTTGCTTTTGTGTTTTTATCTTAACACCAATTAAATGTGTATCCCATGTCTATCCTAACCCTTATATCACCCAATAAACATGTGTTATGTCACCCATGTTGCCTTTAAGAATTGTTTAGACCCTAACTCTAACTGGTGCAGATTTGTGTACTCTCTAAGCTTATGATAGAATACATGCTATGATTGTATAGATGGGCGATCATCCCAAAAATGAACACTTAGATTAGTTAAGAGTTGAGTGATTTTGATCCCCTTTTCGTGAGATGTTCGGCTTTGATGTTTCTAGCATAAGTCTTTTATAGATTCATTTCTTTGAGTTAAATCAGAGAAATCTTTTTATAAACTATTCTAACAGGTCTACTTGAGGGCAAGCAGAAGTCAAGTGAGGGGATATTTGATAACATCAAATATTTGATACTTTTAAGTGTGAATTTTCCTCTAAAAATACTTGCAATTGTCTTATAAATACTTGAATTCGATACTTTTACGCTTATTTCGTTATTTTCAGGTATAATGCAAGTATGTGACAAGAAACACGGGAAAAGGACGTAAAAATGAAGAAAACACGGATTTTTACGAGGCTTTACGGCGTAACCCCTGCGATAGTGTTACGTCGTAATATATTCAAGGCAAGACACGTCACCCAGCGAGATTACGGCGTAACCACACGTAAGGTTTATGTCGTAACATTATTATTATAGAAGGATGAGTCATCTGAGTCAGCATTACGGTGTAACGTGGACACTTGATTACGTCGTAACATCCTTTAAGCCTGCAAGATGAAAAGTGCGCGTCAGCAGTTTACGGCGTAAACCTCTAAAAGGTTACACCGTAACATATTTGAAATCTATAAATAGAGGCCTCATTCAGCCACTTTAACATCAACCATTCCACAACAGATCTAAGGGGTGAGCAAGGCCTCCATAGCTTGAAGAATTCCACTAGAAGTCCAAGGGAGATCACACTTAACTTACTTTTGTATTTAATCGTTCATAAATAACTTCTGTATGAATTATGAGTTTCCATCCATGATTATCTTTATTAATTCTTGCTTTGTTGTTGTTATGAGAGGCTAAGCACTTTAAGTGAGTGTGCTATCTTGAATTTCAACCATGGATCAACTTTTTGCAACATACTATGCTTTACGTTCCAAATTAGAAAAAGCAAGATCATCCCATGTAGCGACTTTCGTCTCGGCACATCCCAACCTTGCGGCTAAGTGACCAGGCTTTTGACACCTCCACAGAGACAATTATCGGGACCTCACTGACTGTAGTTTCAAAATCCAGGCTATTCCCGCATATTCATCATAGCTTTATAAAATAGAATAAGTCAAGTGCAAAAGCTATGTGAATTTAAACATAAAGAAAAAGGGTAAATTATTAATTCATACTTAATTATCTATACATTTATGCAATTGTAACCCTCGACTTTTTAGAAGGCTATAACATCGGCCACGCCTCCGACAAGATGTAGCAAACATATTTCAGTCTCGGATTTTTATTCTAACTATGGGCTTTCTTTAGAAGACTACCACATCGGTTGTGAGCCGGCAAGAGGTAGTAAACTTTTATCAATCCACAGCTTTCATTATTTATTTATTTTTTTTATTTTTATTTTTATTTTTTTTAAACTAAATTTATTTAAAGAAGGCTTCTTTTTGAAAAATTCAAGTATAAATTTGAACTAAGACTAAATTTTTTTTTTTGCTATATATTACATAAAAATTGTTGACTTAAGTTTAATCTCCAAAAATAGCACGTATATTAATCCGTTTAAGAGCTTATGGGAGAAAAGAGCAACAATTACCATACATGAGCTCTAAGCATCACCAAATAATCTTGTTTAAGCATCCTACTAATCATACTTAACTCTATGCATTATCTCGTTCTTCGAATTAGCGAACGCTTAGCTTAAAATTTAAGGAACAAGCTAGAGCTCAACACGCTCGATCGGGTCAAAATTTACTCTCATTATTACCCAGCCAGAAAGTCAAAATTGTGACAAAAATACTTATTTATTTTTTTATATTTTTCCTACAAATTAAACATTAAATTTTTTAAATTTTATTGTTATTTTTTAACGGGAAAAACGGGGTACTGAGAACAAAACATAAGTAGAGTAACATCAAATTTGATAGATTCCCTCCCCAAACTAAAATAAAACGAAACAATGTCCTCAATTTTTAAAGGCGGTTCCTCTATTCAAATCTAAGATGCCGTTTACTAATTTATGGCAAAGATAAACGTGAATCGATAAGATGAAAGGATATCGAATTTCCCCTAACTAATTGCAAACAAAGGATAAGAAGCTCGAGTGAACCGGGACACAACACCGAACACGAGAGGCTTCAAAAATTGTTGGTTCAATCCTACAAAAATCACAACAAACAACAAACAACGAAAGATCAGAAGAGGCTAGCCTCAACACATCACAACATATTATTTATTAGAAAATAGAAAGAAGAAAGAAAAGGATAAGCATGGGGTGAACTCCCACGAAGCGGCTTGTTTTTGGTCACCGAGTCACAAGCTCGACTTGATCCCTGAATTCATTCGTCCTTAGGGAGAGCAAATGGAACTGACTTAAGAGAAAAATAAAAAGTAGAGATGTCAGGGTCAAAAACGAGGTCCTCATTTCTGAGAGAGAGAATAACTGGAGAATCCTCGGGGTAGGTGAAAAATGGAAGAAAAGTCCAAATGACAAATGTGAAGGAATTTACATCTTCAACATTTAGGGATAAAACAATTTCTCCTTGGTTAAAATCTTCATCATTCTTCATGGCCGTATTAGGCTTAAAATCTAAACAAAAGTCCGATGGTTCCGATGCGGACGAAGGAGATGATGGGAATTACCCCTGGATGATCAAGTTAGGTAACACATTATCTTCATCTCGGAAATCATCATTCACAACACCTGGTGGAATAAATCATCTGGAACAAGGTAAAATAACGATTCATCTTAAGGAACGGGGTCCTATCCTCAAACGGGGATAAGAGATGCATAAATAATTGAACTTGGATTAGCATGAATATTTTCCTCTGACCGGGAAGTTGAAATCTCACAAAGCATAGTCATAAGACTAAGATATTCCTCAAATTCATGATCATTCCTCGAAAGAAGCGTTAAAGGATCACCGACGAACTCATGGTGAAGAGGATCACTCCTTGGAGAAAAAGAAATTGAAGTATCATGGGTCAAACATCACTTCGTAAAGAAATTAAATGGTGGGTATATCCACAAAGCAAACTTTCAATAAAAGTTAAATCTCCTACCTGAGTCATATAAACCTTCTCATAATCCAATGAAATTTCCCTATCAAGAAAAACTTCATTTCATCAATATCATACCGATCAAAACATTCACCCTATCGGAACAAAGGTTGTTTCAAGTAACACTGGTTCATTAAAACTGATGGGAATTCTTAGATCTCGACATCTTCTTCCATCACATTAAAAAAGAGGATTTAATATAGCTGAGATTTGAAATTGTAATCAAATTCAAAAATAAGGATTTGAATGACTTGAAAAATCCTTCTTGAAAACCTTTTAACGAATCGAACATCATTACCGGTGTGGTAACAGAGATCAAGAGGAGTTATTCTCGGTTGAACTTTTCAAGATAAACACTATTCTTCATCGTAGAACACTAGAGAAGGATCATCATAATGAAGTATGGTACTCTAACTCTTCCTGCCATTAAAACGGATCATCTTTTGAGCAATCGATACAGAAATTGGCGTGAAAACAAAATCCTTATCCTAATTTCTCATATTTATACGTCATAGAATAAACAAGTCTTCCTTTACTACTCTAAAGCAATGTTCATTCGTACAAATCATTGAAGCTTTTGCGGTTCGAAGGAAAGGGTCTTCCAAATAATGAGGCAGCTCTCGGTTCATGTAAAAAATTAACCATAACAAAATCCGCAAGAAAAGTGAAACCATCAACTCTAACTACAACATCATCGACTATGCCCATTAGGTGAGTAATTGAATGATTGGCAAGCTCGAGTGTCATTCGAGTGGGCTTCAAAGCTCCAACCCCAAGTTGTTGTAAATAGAATGAGGCAAAAGATTTATGCTAGCTCCGGAATCGGCTAAAGCATTAGTCCTATCAAGTTCTTGTAAAGCACACGGAATAAGAAATTTTTCGGGATCTTCGAGTTTCTCGGGAACTTTGTTCAAGATGATTGCGGAACATTCGACATTCACGGTTGTAATGGCGATTTCTTTAAGTTTATCTTTGTTCCTTAGTAAAATCGCTTAAACCATTTGTTGAATTTTCGGGCTTCCGCGAGAGGCATCTTTCAATCCATCTCTAACGTTGTTTAAAACATTCTTCAAAACCGGCTATGCTGAGCACAATGGTTATTCGTTCTCGTCTTACTTTCATCCTCTCGGGATATGAAGTTTAGATTGAAACGGATTAGTCTTGTAGAATTAAGACTTGAATTTCAACATTAAACGTTTCTTTGCTTTTGGTTTTTGGGATATCAATGATAAATGTAATCTTCTTCCTCGGGAGTGTGTGACTTGTGCTGAATCACTTTCTAAACAAAGGTTTTTTTGCACTCTTGTCCATTGACGTCTCCGGGTTTTATTCTGGTTCCTTATGAAGGAATAGAACCAACAGGTGTAGGAACAAAGGAGTCTGAAGGTCCTTCACAAGTTTCACCACTTCGGGTGTGTGTGATGGTGGTATGACATTAACATTCTCATGAGGGTTAGTTTACGGTTTGACTTGTTATTAGTTCCTGAATTCGAAAGACGAAGCGTGTTGGAAGTTTATGAACTTAGAAAGCATTACTGTTAAATTGTCATCCTGTTTTGTAAACCCTGGCACTTTGATTTGCATATTCCGAAACACAACATCATTAGCCATGACATATTCTCAAATCGGGTCTTTGAAAATGCCTTGCGATTTATGAGGAGGAGCTTGATAAACTGGTGGTTGAATCATTGATGTTGTAAACATGTCCTGGTTGAAGTTACGCATTTTGATTGAAATTGTTCCTCAATTTTTGGTTGAACTATTCCTTGATTTGGATTGAAAACTTTTGATTGTTTTTGAATCAAAGGAAAAAACCAGGAGTCCGGATTTGGTTTTGAAAACCATCGGAGTCGTAGGATTGGTATTACCATGATTAAAATGAGTGCTGGCAGCAGCTTTGAATCGTACCGTTGAATATATGGTATTGATAAACATTAGCCATTAAGAAAATGGGCCCCCTGGACAGTTACACATAGTTACACAACTTTTGCTTGACTTGCTTTTACAGTTTGCGGGAGCTTGGGCTTTTTGTTTGTTGTGATAAGCAAGTCTTCATCAAATTCTTAAGTTCATAGACTTCGGTTGTAAGAGCACAGCAACATCTGGTAGAATTCCTAAGTAATACAATTTCGAACCCTTTAGCAACGACTTGCCATGTTTATCGTGAATTACGAACCTTGGATTTGCTCTCGATAATTCTCAAGCATTCACGAGGCATCTTATCCAAAAAGTTTCCACCCGCAGCAGAATTCAACGAGTCTTGATCATTAACATTCAAAGCATTGTAAAACGTATCCAACTGATGTAGTTCTAAAAATCCGTGATGCGGGCATGCTCGAAGAAGATCATTAAATCGATCCCAAGCCTCATAAAACGATTCGTCAAATCTTAGAGTTGAAAATCCGTGTATTTTCGTTACGAAGATTTTGTCGTTTTTTGAAAGAGGAAATAATTGATTAATGAATTTTTGAAACAAGATCATCCAAGTTAAAATTAAAAACGAGGAGGTTCTTTTTCAAGCCAAAACTGGCAGACCTTCAAGATAAAATTAAAAACAAAAGCTTAATTGACTGGTGCTTTGTGATATCTGGGAATCTCATGTTGAAGTAATCTTATTTGAAATAACGGATGTGACATGTTGGATCCTCTGTTAATCTGGTACCGAAAAACTATTGTTTTGAACAAGATTGATAAACCATGCTTTAACTCAAAGTTAGCATTGGATTTTGGGAATTAAAATGCATCCACAGTAACCATCCGGTGGGTGCTTGGAGTAATTGTGCCATAGTCCGTTACAGCTATCAGAACTACGGGAGATTAACAAAAGGTTCTTCAAAATAAATGGTGTGAACAACAGCCTGTTGGCATTAGTGTTGATGGTATACGTTTGGCGTGATTGAGAACGAGTGCGCAATGCACAAAATAGAAAAAGAAAAATTTAAACTAATTTTTTATTTTTATTTTTAATAAAACCAACTAAAATTAACGAAAATGAGAAGACAACTTAAACCAAATAATCAAATTTACTTTACGGTATCTCTTAAAAATTTACTTTTTAAGGTGAGGCAGTATTTCCGTAAATAACACAAATGTAAGTTTTAAAATCTTTGATTCGAGTATGGAACTTTACTAATGTATAATACCTCAATTGAAGGTTAGTATTTGTTGGTGTTCTTTTACCAACTTTTTTTTATGAAATATTTTTTATATGATAACTATACTAAAAAGAAAAGAAAATATTTTTTTATATGAAAAATTAAGGAAAAGTGCTAAATGTAACAAAGAGCAAGGGAAAAATAAGAATAAGCTAGCAGCTACTCGAATAAGCCCTAAAATAAGCTGCTTTAGCTACGAAGTGGCTAATGGGCTTATGGCCCAAACAAAGGTTAAAACTAAAATGTGTACAATAGCTCACGGATGAGCTATTGTATCACAATGGTTAACATGCATGGTTTGTGAGGGAGAGGTCACGGGTTCAAGGTTGGCTTACAACTTTTTATTTTTTTTTATTTTTTCATAACCAAAAGTTGGAACTTATAGAACACACATTTTTAAGCACTTTTTATAAAAACGATATAAGCTGAAAGTGAGAGATAAGCTCTCTAAGAGCTTTTGAAACTACCAAATACAGAAAGTGAGCTTTTAAGCTCAAAATTGCTTGTTTTGACTAAATCACTTGCACAAAGCTCAATATAAGCTCAAATCTAAAACCAAAAGTTGTTCTAGAATCCTTAAGATGTGCACAAGATAAATTTGAAAAGCTATTCTAACTAAAAACACTTTAAGCTATCTAAGATTGATGAACAAAGTAGCAAACTCAGAGAAAAACTCAAAAAGTTCAAAAACAATTTAAGCTCAAATGCTCAATAAGCCAAGGCAGAATCTAAGCTTAAGACAACTAACCCACCTACTTATAAGCTATAATTAATAACCATTAAACTTAATCTTATAAGCTAAAAACCTATATTTAAAAGCTAAGTACTAATGACTACTGATTTTTAGCTTTTTTAGGTTTTTAATGAATTTTAAGGGCAAATGCAGACTAGAAATTAAGCTAGAAATGAAAAACAAGTTCTAATCTATATTAAGCTATGTGAAATCTATAATCCTACTAAAATTTAGATCCTAAAAGTTACAAACACTTGCTTAATATAAAGCTTAAAAGGGCAGCAATAGTAACTGAAGTTACTTCTGCTGAAGCACTTTGACAAGAGAGCTAAAACTAAATGCATGACTCCTTAAAGGATAACCTGCATAACACAATCTATTTGAGTGTTAAAGAACACAATTCTAACAAATTTTAAACTCACAAAAGCTTTAATCAAATTTAAGCAAGCAAGCATAAATGAGAAAGTCCCCTGGTGCTAAATCAAAGAAAGCAAACCTCAAAATGATTTTTAACCTAAACTAATCCTTCAATCCTTTTTAAAACCTAATCTAATATGATTATAAAACTGACAAAAGAAATATATTCAAGATACTTTGACTTTTGAGAGTCAAATAGCACTAAACCAAACACTCCTTTACTAGATGACATATTTTAATTCAACTAATGAAATGAAATTTTATCTAACAAGACCTTATTACCAGATGCTACTTAGCTTATAACAAGTCTAACAAACAGGATTCAACAACTTATAAAGCTAGAATCTAAGATCTATAATTAAGCTTAACTATTTTTGGTTTTTAGTGATTTTTTAGACAATTAATTAAATTCTAAGATCTATAATAATAAAGCTAAAAACAGATGAAACATTTTAACAAATAAGCACAAATATAGAGAAAAGCACAAATAAGCCACTAGTTAAGCAAATAAGCAATGAATGAACAATTAGGCTAATGCTACACTAAGAGACTTAAAGATAGGAACATAAATGAAAACTTACAAGAGGCTTCAGCTAAACAGAAGCTTATATGCTCATAGAGCTTATTAACAGCTCTGGCTTATCCAAGGATACGCCAATAAAGTCTATGGGATCCCTTCCATTATTGGATCCCCTTCCATTAGCTTAAATAAGTCCAAATAGTCTAGGTTTTTAAGCTAATTTAAAGGTTTAAGTAGATTAAACAACTTAATTAAGCTCTATCTAAGCTTATAGACTTAGAGAGCTGTTAGAGAGCTTATGGAAGCTTTTGGTACAGTATCAAACATATGAGAGGAAATAGAGATTGAGAGCTTTTTATTGTGAAACTAAAATGAAAATCTTATTAATGCTTTAAAACTGATTACAATGATTGATAAAAAGAGATTACAAACACTTGAAAAGTAAAATTACATTTTTAAAAGAAAATACATAAGCTAATTTACTACTACTTAAAAAACTGGAAAAGGAAGATGAAATGTGTGTGTGTGAGTGTGCTATTTATAGCCACAAGCTGAACCTTCTAGCCTTTCTTGCTCTACACGCTCCTTCTAATCATGGCCGTATAATTTCTCAATGATTGGAGAGTCATCCTGAGCCATTAGATCACTAAATGATCTCACACGGATTGTTAGCGTGGCAATCCGTGATTGAGACGTTTGTGTTTGTTCTATAAGTGATAGTAGAGTAAAATCCCTCTTCTCTTGTGCTTTATTTACATCCACGTGGCATTCCCTTGCTAAGTGAACCAATAAGAGCTCATGAAATGACTATTAAACCCTGCCATCTTGTACTAGAGTTCTTGAATTGTTGTTTTCACCCTTTGATTGAACTTTCCCTTTGTTTTGACTTGTGGGTAAATTGAAGAAGATGAATGAATAGTAACAAAGCTTTGGCGCCTATTTTTTGAGTTTAACTGAATTGGGTAAACGGGTGGTGTGAGTTTGGGATTATGGCAATTTCAGTCCTTGTCTTTGTTTTAATAAAGTATAGTGTTTAAATGACTTTTAATAATGGCAGAAATGGCCCCTAGATTTTTATAAAAGGTTTATGGGTTGGATATTGGGCTTTTGTTTTGGGCTTTGGATCTGGGTGAGGTTTTTAGGGATAATGGGCCCATTTAGACTTCAAGGACCATTTGTGTAACTTTTGAAACTTGAGGGATTGGATTTGAACTTTTAAGATTTTGTCTTCTAGTGTTGACTTTGACTTTGGTTGACTGAGAGTTGACCAAGGTTGACTTTTTGACTTTGGCTTGATTTCCCGGCTTCTTTTGTGCTCTTCCGTTTCCCGTGTTCGTGTTTGCCCGTTTTTGACGGTTTTCTCGTGATTTTTGCTTTATCCATACCTGCATACACAAAACACAAAAACACACATATCTTTGCCATTTTCACTGTATTTTTGGTCATTTAGGGTCATTTTTGGTGTTAACGGATATGTGTATTTTACACCTATCACGGCTTCAGCAACACCTAGGCTAAAAGCTCTTCCCTATGCTCGATTCCTATTGTTCCATTGGTTGGTGTTTCCTTCAATTGCTAGCACCGGGTTTGGGCGATTTCATCCTGGGGTAGTGGCTTAATTCATCCTTGGGAAATTCCTCCTAAAGTGGTTAGGATCTCCACCCTCATAGCAAGTTGGTCTTGGTCTTTCATCAGTAGCTCTACTCATGCAGTATCGAGTAAAGTGACCCACTTGGTTACATCGGCAATAAATAAGACAGTTACCAGAATGATGGAAGTTGCATTTTGCACACTTAAGATAACTTCATCATTCCCGACTTTTCACTTTTCCCAAATTTCCCATACTAAGCTTAAAAATAAGATCACACGTAAGTAACAAGCTAAGATGCTAAGACTACTTATAATTACAACTTGTGAATTTTTCTTCCCGACATACACCATATATTTAAATGTGTGTGCTCAAATTAATTTAAACCATTAAATCCACATATTTAGATAGTTGAAATCCGACTAAGCTTTACACATAGGCCTTTTGGGCTAATATGTTAATAACATAGTAAGATTACAACTCAAAGCAAACAAAATCCTCCTTAGCAAAGACATCGTTGGTTTACTTGCCTCATAAATGACTTTCTTCTCTAGCATCCCACCGTCATCGGGTAAGTGCTAAGACTTTTGAGACCCCATCCGGAGAATAATAATCGAGACGCATGAACTTTCGATGAAAAGGCCTTGTAGACTTTTTGCAAATGTTGGTTCAAAAGAATACTTTGGTTTTAGAAAATGAAACTTTTACTATTTATTTTCTAACTTGCAACTTAACTATACATTATATTTACATATTAGGCTAGGAACCGGTATCACTTTTCTTTCGACGTCACATCGACCACGCCTCCGACAAGAGTCTGTGTACTTATTATGATACCGATCCTAAATATACATCCTCCACCTTTTCTTTCGATGTCACATCGGGAACGAACCGACAAATGCCCATGTACTTTATTGCGATGGAGTTTGTATATTATTATTAACACTAAGGATTTATAACTTGCATCCTTTTATTCATCACTATACATATTTTTTATATTTTCATTATTTTTTTTTATTCATTTTTTTTCTTGCAACATTTTTCACAACATAATTATTTTTTTGCAAATAGAAAAATTTCGTTTTAGAAAACCAAAGTATAAATTTTAAACTAAAATTTTTATTTACAAATGATGTCGACTCATCGATAAAGCTTTTTCTCTAAATATGTTGATTAAACTTTTAAGAGTATGATAAGT
>BQNB010042235.1:0-45337 GCA_026074375.1 Tanacetum coccineum | reverse complement strand
AGAATAGTGTGGCAAAATTGCTTTCGGAAAATAAGCATCTTTGTAATGAAATTAATCATGTTAAACAGGTTTTAAAGAGCAGTTTGACTCAATTAAAAGGACACGTGTTCATTCTAAAGAACAAATTGACTCTTTAATTGATAAAGTGAACTTAAAATCTGCAGAGAATGAGGATTTAAAAGCTCAAATTCAAGATAAGGTTTTTATGATAACGTCATTGAAAAATGATTTACGAAAAATAAAAGGAAAAGAGATTGTTCATATTGTTGCACAAATACCATCTGCCAACACTATTGTTTTAGGAATGTTCAAGCTAGATTTAGAACCTTTGGCTCCTAGGTTATTTCAAAATAGGGAAGCTCACATAGATTACCTTAAGTACACTCAAGAACAAGCTGATATTCTTTGGGAAATAGTTGAACAAGCTAAAGCAGAACAACCTTTAGATAAAGAGTTAGACTTTGCATGTAAGCATGCCTAACGAATTCAGGAGTTACTTGTATATGTTTGAGATACATGCCCTAATGTGTTTAATCTTAGTGCTAAAAAGGTTGTTTCCACACCCAAAACAAGGACAAGAAAGTTAGTTTTGCTGAACCTCTCACATCCTCAAGCAACAGTAAACAGGTAGAGTCATCAAAAACATCAGATTCTAACACACATTTGTTGTCTTCTACAGGATTGAAGTGTTCTACTAGTAAATGCGGATCAAAGCCTACTGGCAATAAAAGGAATGATAGGATCTCGCAAACATCAAGTAGGAACATGTAGAATAAAGTAGAAGCCCAACCTAGGAAAGTAAATAAAAAGAATCGTGTTGTTGAACCTATTTGTGATGATAATGTTAAGCATTCAAAGTTAAATGCGAATTCTGTAACACCCCCATTTTTACAATATAGCAGCGGAAGCTAATCTGGGGTATTACTTCATAGTACAACAGTCACAATCATAGAAAATGACTCAAAAGAGACGTTTTTAAAAGATACGTTATCATTAATTTAAAATCAGAGTTTTACAAAGGCAAGTCCCAAAATCTAGTTACATACAATGTGAATGATAACAAGTTTTAGCCATCTTCGAGTCCATGCCACTCCATGCCATAAGTTGCTCATTTACCTGAGATAAACATGCATAAAAAGGGGTCAACACAAAGGTTGAGTGAAATTCATAGGTTTGATAAATAGTTTGAATACAAGTTATAGTGGAAATACTGGTATTGCAGGGACAATCATCATGGAGAACATTATTATCATGGAGAACAGTATTATCATGAAGAACAGTATTATTACCCTAAACTCATGAATCACATAAGAGATATTAAAGAGATATTGGGAGATAATACCCTTGGGAGATACTACCCAAAGAGACATTAAAGAAATATTGGGAGATACTACCGAAATAGATATTAAAGAAATATTGGGAGATACTGCCCAAAGAGATATTGAAAAGATATCGGGAGATACTACCCAAATAGATATTAAAGAGATATTGGGAGATACTACCCAAATAGATATGTACTTAGGCAATAATATATCAGGATAGCATATAGTTTAGGAAACACTTGCATTTATGGTTTACAGCAGGTATCACGGGTTTATAAAGTATGTGAGGTTATGAACTCATTAAGTCTTTGAAAAGTAATCACATTGTTATGAGTATATAAAAGAGTTTGTAACAAGCATGTATCCCCCTCGCGGGTTTATAAAACATTCAAAAGATTGAGAGGTTATGAACTCATTAAGTCTTTGAAAAGTAATCACATTGTTATGAGTATATAAAAGAGTTTGTAAAAAGCATGTATCCCCCTCGCGGGTTTATAAAACATTCAAAAGATTGAAAATGTGAGGCTATGAATCTCACCTTAACAGTAGAGTGATAGCAAAGGTATATGAAGTGAAATGTGTCGGTATGGTAATACAATGTTATCTATTCGGGCGGAAAGTATATCAACTTGAAATTAAACGGCTTCAACATGCAATCACGCAACCTGAGGTAATATGTCAAGTCTTAGGAAGATTGTACTCTAAAACTTTGATTCTAAGAGTTTAATATTGTTATGAGTTTGATTGGAAAGTTTGAAATTAGTTGTACACTGTTAGGGCCATCATAATTTCATAAGTCCATATGTCAAGTCTTAGGAATATTGTACTTTAGAACTTTGGTTTAAGAGTTACGAGTTTGATTGAAAAGTTTAGAATTATTGTATCACCGTTCGGGCCATCCTAATTCAGAGGTCATTCAGTAAACGTTTGAGGAGCTAGGGCACTTTAAATCGTAAAGCCAACAACTCAGTCAGAACGTAATACCAAAATGAAACACCTTAATATGAAGCTCCTAGTATTGCGATACGATATAATTGGTTTTAAGCGTTTTGCTCAATATCTGGAAATGATAAGCACGTCAAGCGTTAATTAAAGTTATGTCTTGTAATGTTTTGAACATGTTTTTATACTTTTTTGGGGTTTGCACTTTTACGAGTTTGGTCCTTCATGTTTAAAAGATGTACAAAGTAAACCTTGCACTTTAGAAAGTGACATAATAAACCCTTATAGTTATAATTTTGATAAATGACATTTTCAGTCCTTTTAGTTATAAGTTTCAGAAAGTTACGATATATACCCCTTGCATGGATAATATTTACAAAACAAGTCTGAATTGCCATGCAAGCTTATTTTAACATTCCAAAAGACATTTTTAGGTTCTAGCTTATTAATATAAGCTAAAATATGAAGGTTTAACTTAACGAAAGTTTAGATTAACGATTCGTTAAGCTAGAAATCAAAACGGGTCATATTAGGGTTTTAAAACGTAAACGCGTGGGTTTTAAGTTCAAATTCCTTCAAGACTTGATAAAGTTGTTATATTAACATTAGTTAAGCATGTTAGGATAGATTATAACAATATTTAACCATTATAACATTTAGTTTTAAGAAAAACATAAAATTAGGGTTTCGGGTGTACGGTTTTGGATCAAAATAGAAAATGAGTATGAATTGAGTTATAAAACTTTAACAAGAGTATATTTAGGATCATATGAACATTATAAGAGTGTAGGAGCAGGTATGAAGATCATAGAACCTGGGTTTGAGCTTATAGCTTGGAAACGGGTTAAAATCGGGACTTTTAGCTTCGTACGCCTAGAATAACGACTCCCGGGCTTCTTTTCTTGGTTTCTTTTGCTTTACTTCTGTTCTTGAGACTTCTTAGGATCTCTTAGGATCTTCTTGAGCAAAGGATTGCTGCTAGAAATGGGTTATAGAGGAGGAAGTGGGGGATGAGTTGAAATGAAGGCATAACACCCCTATTTATAGTTATTTCGAAACTTAGAGGCCAAGGTGAGGGGGTGAGGTGTCATGATACTGATGTAGCTGAGTTAGGGAGTCTATGAGGGTGATGTGGTGAGGCTAGAGTGGTAGAGAGGTGATGTGGAGGTGGTTTTGGGTGTTTGTGGTGTCGCGGCTGAAATGAGCCAACAAGGTGAGGTTGTGGCTTGATTTTGGCCATGGAAATGAATCAAGGTGCTTGTAAGCTGCTTAAGGTAGCATGTGGGTGAGTCATGAGGTGCTTGGTTGCAAAGGAAACTTTCAAAATGGGTTAAATTGCAAGAAAAGAGGTCGCGGGTTCCATAGGGCTCGTTTAGGGTTTTTGGCTTTGCATTTCGAGTATTCTTGTGATATGATGATAGATATATGTTCACAAGACTTGTATTTAGGATAATTAGCAAGAATTGATAGGTGGTTCGTGTTAAAAATGGGTGAAAACAAGTAAACGGGTCGAATGTTCTCATTAGGGCATGTTTAGGGTTTCTTTGATTCAATTCGCATACAAATGAAATGAAATGATGAAATGATGATTGTATATGATTAGTAATGTTGTAAATTAAGTTATTACAACTTATTTGGGGGTTGGTTGAGGTTTATAATGGATAAAAACCAAGAAACGGGTCATAGTTTACTATTTAGCTCGGGTTAGGGTTTCTAACTTGGATTTCTTGTAATTTCATGAAATGAGAATGAATATGGATTGTAAATGAAGTATATGACTTGCTTGTAACTTGTACTTGATAGATTAGCTGTCAATACAACTTAATCAATAAATTTTTCAAAAAAGATGAATCTTGTAATAATCAAAATGCTCTTGAAATTCCAGAATTTTTTGAAAAGAATGATTTAAAAGCTCAGCTTCAAGACAAAGACAATACCATTCTATGTTAAAGGATTATTATAAAATCATTGAGTGAAAAATCCTAGGAAGAGATTGTCAATTATGATTATTGTGAAATAGAGACCAAAAATGTGGAACTGGTGAATTGTGTGGCAAAATTGCTTTTGGAAAACAAGCATCTTTTTAATGAAATTAATCATGTTAAACATGTTTCTAAAGAGCAGTTTGACTCAATTAAAAAGACACGTGTTCATTCTAAAGAATAGAGTGACTCTTTAATTGATAAAATGAACTTAAAATCTGCAAAGAATGAGGATTTAAAAGCTCAAATTCAAGATAAGGTTTTTGTGATAACGTCATTGAAAAATGATTTACGAAAAATAAAAGGAAAGTGATTGTTGATATTGATGCACAAATACCATCTGTCAGCACTATTGTTCCAGGCATGTTCAAGCTAGATTTAGAACCTTTAGCTCCTAGGTTATTGCAAAATAGGGAAATGCACATAGAATACCTTAAGTACACTAAGGAACAGTGGAGTGGATATCTTCGAGGAATAAGTCGAACAGCTAAAGCAAAACAAACTTTAGATAATGGGAGTTAGACTTTGCCTGTAAGCATGCCTAACGAATTCAGGAGTTACTTGTATATGTTTGAGATACATGACCTAATGTGATTAATCTTAGTGCAAAAAAGGTTGTTGTCACACCTAAAAACAAGGTCAAGAAAGTTAGGTTTGTTGAACTCTTACATCCCAAAAGCTAACATTCAACGAGTAGGTCATCGAAAAAATCAGCTTCTAACCACACTATGTTGATTCTACAGGATTGAAGGTTTCTATAGGAAGTGTAGATCAAAGACTATTGGCCATACAAAGAACTGATAGGATCTTGCGACCAAACAAGTAGGAACATGAAGAAATTAAGTAGAAGCTCCAACATAGGAAAGTTAAATATAAAGAATCTGATGTTGAACTATTTGTGATGGATAATTTAGTATTTCAATTGTTAATGCGATTCTAATCTTAATTGTGCTACTTGTAAGGAATCTTAGTTTGATGATGTTCATGATAAGCGTCTTCTTGATTTTGTGAAAAATGTTAATAGTCATGCTAAATCTGCTAAGAAACATAAAAAACAAAATATTTAGAAACCTACGGGTCATGTATTCACTGAAGTAGGACTTAAGTGGAAACCAAAAGGTTAGATACTTTCACTATTTGGTAAAATCGTACCTTTAACTAGGATCACTTAGCTAACGTAGTGACTTCTAAGGAAAAGCACCTTCCCATCTCAAGTTGAACACAAAAACCAAAGCTTAAAGTCTATAGCAGGAAACCTAAAAATGTTAAAAATATAGGTTCGAGTAAAACAGCTAAGATTGTAGAATCTAAGAATGATAACCACTCGGAACCCAATAATACTTGGGGATCCAATGCTACCGATATTCCATCTTCTTCTTCTCTTGTCATGATAGGTTGTCCAGATTTTTCTCTGGTATTTGGACTCCGGATGTTCGAAACACATGACAAGGAATCACTCTCAGCTCATGAACTTTGTTAGTAAATTTCTGGGTACAGTTAGATTCGGGAACGACCATATTTCAAGAATTATGGGGTATGGTGACTTTCAGCTGGGAAATGTTACTATCTCAAAGGGTTTAATTCGTTCGAAGGGGCTCTGGACATAAACATATTTCTGTGGTCAATTTTGTGACGGGATCTTGAAGTCGCATTTACAGAGAAACACTTGCTTTTATTCGTTATTAGAAGGTGTTGATTTACTTTCGGATCACGCGGACACAAGTACACAAATCTCTCTTGATGACATGTTTTTTAGCACATCTTGATCTGTTTCTTATCCAAAGCGTCAAAGACTAAGAGCTGGTTATGACATCGTCAGTTATCACATCTTAACTTCGGTACTATTAATAAACTAGCTAAAAACGGTCTTGCACGAAGCATTCCAAGACTTAAATTTCAGAAAGATCATTTGTGTTCTACATGTGCGTTAGGAAAAAGCAGCAATCCTTTCCATCAACCAAAGCTCACGACATAACCAGGAGAAACTATATCTCTTGCATATGGATTTATGTGGCCCAATGCATGTGGCAAGTATTAACGGGAAAAGGTACATCTTAGTGATTGTCGACGATTACTCAAGATTTACTTGGGTCAGATTTTTGAGGATAAAAGATGAAGCTCCTAAGGCCATCATTAAATTTATCAAAAATATTCAAGTTCGTTTGAATGCCATTGTCCGTAATGTTCGAACAGATAATGGAACCGAATTTGTCAATCAGACACTTCGTGAATTTTATGCAAATGTTGGCATCTCACATCAAACTTCTGTTTGCTCGCACTCTTCAGCAGAACGGCGTTGTCGAAAGACGAAACCAAACTCTTATAGAAGTTGCTCGTACAATGTTAATATTTTCTAGAAGCTCATTATTTTTTATGGGCCGAAGCAATCAACACGGCCAGTTACACCCAAAACTGTTCAATAATCCGCCGTCGATACAACAAAACTCCGTATGAGTTTATGCAAGAAAAGAAACCGAATTTATCATTCTTTCATGTCTTTGGTACACTCTGTTATACCTTACTCAATGACAATGACGACTGAGTAAAATTAGATTCAAAGAAGCGGTTTTGGTATTTTCGTTTGCTTACGCGTTAGCCCGCAAAGAAGCGATCAGAATCTACAACAAAAGAACCCAGAAAATTATTAAAACAATTCATGTGACATTTGATGAGCTAACAGCAATGGCTTCTAAACAATTCAGTTTAGGACTCGGGCTTAAATGTATGACTCCTGCAACATCCAGTTTAGGACTCGTTCTGAACCCTGTTTCTCAACAACCTTGCATTCCACCAAAAAGAGATGATTGGGATTACTTGTTTCAACCTATGTTCGATGAATACTTCACTTCTCTAGCAATTGCTATTCCTCTAGTTTAAGAAGCTGCTACCTACCGGAGTGAGCTGTGGATTTTAGCTGATTCTCTATGTCAACTTCGTTGACCATAATCTCCATCATCAAGTACTCCATCAATCAGAACACAAAACCAATCTCCAATCATTTCTCAAGGTTTTAAAGAATCGCCAAAAACACTAATTTTTTGTGATGATCCACTTAATGAATCTCCTCATGAAGAATCAACTCCTCAAGGATCATCATCAAATGTGAGACAAACCCACACTCCATTTGAACACCTTGGTAAATGGACTAAGGATCATCCTATAGCAAACGTGATCGGCGATTCTTCTCTATCTGTTTCTACGAGAAAGGTGTTTCTTTGATGCCTTCCTAACTTCTTTAGAACCAAAGAACTTCAAAAAAGCAATGACCGAACCGTCATGGATCGATGCAATGCAAGAAGAAATTACACGAATTTGAAAGGCTACAAGTTTGGGAATTGTGTCGGTGTCCAGATAAAGTGTTATTGATCAAACTTAAATAGATTTATAAGTTCAAGACAGATGAATTTGGCGGGGTACTAAAGAATAAGGCGAGATTAGTGTCACACCCCGCCAAGGCGGAAACGCGAGCCGTAACATCATGGATATCATACAACCACACATGCGTCTATTATAATAAGAGAATTCTGCATGCAATAAATAGCAAAGATAGACACAAAGTGAAATAACAATACCCATAAAACTATCTAATCCAAAAGGCGTCTTTATTGATGAAACGAACTCGTTTTCTCGCAATTGAAAAAAGACATGCAAATGTATCCATAATTCAAATAAATGCAATTTTTCCAAGACTAAAAAAGCAATAAAACCCATGAGCATCTGGTTCTCTCTAGCATTCGCTCTCCTATCTTTCCCCGATTGATGCCACCTGAAAATGATGCTTTAAAAAGTCAACATAATGTTGGTAGAGAGTCCCCCCCCCCCCCCCACCCCCCCCCCCCCCCCCCCCCCCCCCCCCCCCCCCCCCCCCCCCCCCCCCCCCCCCCCCCCCCCCCCCCCCCCCCCCCCCCCCCCCAGGTTTAAGACGCCAATAACTCACGTAGTAATCACTGTGATAAATAAAAACATAGCATAGCAGACATAACAACGAACTATCATACAAGCTAAACATGCAATCCATCAACCCACATTGAGACGCTCACACTTCAACATCACAAACATATTCCTATCCACAACAATGAGTGACTTATCACGCTCACTATTAACAATCCACTACATGAGACGATCACACTCACTATGAACATTCCACAACCAATGAGATGTCAATCATTATTTATCAATCCACAACAATGAGACGATCACGCTCACTACTAACAATCCATCAATGCCTTGAGACGGTCACGCTCAAGCACAACAATCCATATCATATTAGCAAGTAGCACATAAATACCAATAGTCTCGCATAGCTTGCATTATTTTAAATACATTATCTCAATAACTAACAACATTTAATACTCATTAGCAATATTTTCACCCAAGAAAACAATAAGAAAAGAGGGGTCTATGAACTCACTGTATGCTTAGCAATTTCCAAACTCCTTGCACAAAACTATAAAATCAAACAAACGCAAATGTTAACACGCGATAAGCCAAAATGCTTAATTATGCAATGTAACAATCATATGATGGATGTCTAAGGTGTTTATTTACCCTCTTGGGTCACCCCGACACCATGCCCAACATTTACCAATTCGTTTACACACTTTTTCAATGTTCAACAATTTACCCGAAAATGCAGAATTTTAGTGTCACTATACCATTTTCTAAACCACACCTACTGACCTTTATAAATTTTAACAAAAATCACGCATTAAATATTATGAGTTTACTATCTCCATGATTTTTCCACTAATTTATATCCCCTCTTAAGTGCCCCAAATAAAATCAAACTTTTAACTACTCAATTTCGGATCTGTACGAACACTAAAAAGTTTAGACCTAAAAACTATACTTAGATTCCAAATCAGAATCTCTACTTTGGGGATTTTTTTTGACACATAGAAATAAACTCCTGTATATTGGTTAATCCTAATTATAATTTTAAGTGGGGGTTTTACACCCCGTAACCTGACTTAAATATGACCCGAAATTACTACTTTGACAACTTTTCTTGTAACCAACATTTGAATGACTTCCCGATCTTAAAAACTTTCGAGGCTGGATTTTCTGGAAACTAGACTCTCTGAGCTACAACCTAGGCTCAAGAATCATACCAATTCATGCATTTATCACCTAGATATCATCAAAACAACACAACCCTAAATTCTGCCAAACCCTAATTCAAGTTTTAACACGAATTAAACAAACCAATTACACCAATTGCTTCTACTAATACCCTAATCATTATAACATGTTTATTATATCATTAATTACAGATGTTATGAAACCCTAATTATCCATCATAATAATTATTACATGATTTAATGATAACTAATTAACAAAAGCTTAATTGAAACATACCTAAACCTTGAATCTTGAACAACAAATCACCTAGCTTGATCTTGAATAAATAAAATCTTTCTTTTCTCTCTACCTTTGAGTTCGACCGGTTAAAAAAATATGGGGGTTATGAGTTTGTATTTATAGTGCGGGGAAAAGGATATAGATAATTACCAAATTAGAATCCTAATTATACTAAAATTAGTTTTTCCCTTAATTAGAGTCCTACTAGGATTGTGCTTTATTCTTTTTTTTTTCTTTTTTTTTCTAAAATTCGTATTTACTATTCATGTATAAAAAAATATATTTTTTTATCTTTTATTAGTTAATTAATTACTTTCAATATCTTAAGTTTTTATAAAAACTAAGCTAATTTGGTAAACCATTTTGCTTATAAACTACTTTTTAAAAATAACTTTTTATTTCCAAATTTACTTTCTATATATGGAATGTTTACTACCAACTTCCATATTTCAACCACATTATTCCTTTCCCATATCACACACTTTCTATAAACGCTTAATCCTTAAAACCAAGTATTGACGTAGCAATGCATGCACACGTCTTTCATATCCATTATCACCACACGTGAACGAATGGAATACTTAACACCAAACTCAAACACACTCAAAATGAGATGCCCATACACCTCAAAATGATATCAAGCACATAATTAACTCACTTAGCCCACATAAATTCACATAGCACAACACTTACACACATAAAAATGAACTCTTAGCCATTTCTAAAGGTTTAAACTAACCTGCTCAAATCACGGTTGTCACATTATCCCCTCCTTAAGGAAATCTCGTCCCGAGATTTAACTAGCCGATTCAACAGCACGATCAACAAATAACTGAGGATACTTAGACTTCATATGGTCTTCGCGCTCCCAAGTGAACTCGGGACCACGCTTTGAATTCCAATGAACTTTCACAAGTGGTATCTTACTACGCTTCAAATTCCTAATCTCACGGTCCATAATCTCTACGAGTTCCTCAACAAAACGTAAAGTCTTGTCGATTTTGATTTCATTCAACGGCACATGCAAATTAGCATCCGCCAAACACTTCTTCAAATTTGACACGTGGAATGTGTCATGCACACTACTCAACTCCTCGGGCAATCTTAACCGATAAGCTACGGGGCCGATCCTTTCAAGGATCTCGAATGGTCCTATGTATCTGGGTGCCAACTTACCCTTCTTTCAAAAACGCACTACGCCCTTCCAAGGCGACACCTTCAATAGTACTCTATCACCCACCTCAAACTCTAACGGTTTACGTCTCTTATCCGCATAGCTCTTTTGACGATCTCTTGCCGCTTTGAGCTTTTCTTTTATCAATACTACCTTATCTGTCGTATCTAGTACTAACTCAGGCCCAGTCAAACTACTCTCTCCAATCTCTGCCCATAGAACAGGCGACCTACATTTCATTCCATACAAAGCTTCAAACGGAGCACACCAAATGCTCGAATGATAACTACAACCAAAATCAATAACACATGCCCTCATTATATCTTCCCAAAGTCTGAATCATACGTTCACTTTGTCCATCCGCTTGAGGATGCTAAGCAGTACTCAAATCCAATCGTGTCTCTAACACTTTCTGCAGCGTCTGCCAAAACCACGAGGTAAATCATCCATCTCAATCTGAGTTGATCATCACCAGAATTCCATTCCTTGCTATTATCTCATCAATATAAATCTTTGCCAACTTCACATCTTGAAATCTTCTTGTATAGCTAGAAATTGAGCTAACTTGGTCAGTCTATCGACCATCACCCAAATCACATCATACTCACTACTTTGACCTTAGAAATTTAGTGATAAAATCCATGGTGATTCTATCTCATTTTCATGCAAGTATCTCAGGCTGTTGCAGCAAGCCAAAAGTCTTTGACATTGCAGAGAGATGAGAAGAAGAGATTAGATCACTTGAAACAAGATCTAAGAATGTTAGGGATCAAGAGATTTAGAGAGAGAAAGAAGGTTTTTGGAGAGATATTTATCTGAAAAATTCGTGCAAAGAGGTATGTTTTTTTAGCTAGGAATGGAACAATATTTATAGGCATGAAAACCTAACGGTCACTGAGGGCGGTCTTGGCGGTCCCAGATATATCTAGGGGCCGCCAGACCTATAAGGGGGCCGCCTAGTAGACTACGCTCCTGTTTTTGTCTTTTTTGTGGGGAATGTTGTATCTGTTATGGAACCTTCTATTTTGGGGGGAAAATTTGAATTTCAAATTTAAGTTTTAAATAAAACTTTTCTTTTAATTAGAAACTATTTTGTATAATTATTTTTGTGAAATAATATTGTAAAAATGTAATGGTTAAGAGAAAAATATTTTCTTGATCACTAATCATGCTTAATGATTTGTTTGTTCATACCTTAAGTGATTACTAATCTTAGAAATAGAATTTTACGATTAATAATTTATAAACGTTTATTTATATCGTAAATGTTTTTACATTTTGTTATTATCAAAACACTAAGAGGTTGAAAAATATAAATAACGTTTTTAGACATTATTTGTATTAACACTTTGGATAGTGGTTTGCTTAAACCTCTGCATAACGGTTTGCTTAAACCTCTACCGTAGAGGTTTAATACAGGTGGTAGCGGTTTATTCTTTTTCATGGTTGATCTAAATGAAACTCTGCCCGTTTGAAAAGTCAACAGCGGTTTGGTAAAATTAGGCAACGGTTTAGTACTTTGAAAGAGACGACGATTTGTTCATTTTGGCAGAGGTTTGTTCATTTTGGCAGAGGTTTGTCATTTTGGCAGAGGTTTGTCATTTTGGCAGAGGTTTGTCATTTTGGCAGAGGTTTGTCATTTTGGCAGAGGTTTGTCATTTTGGCAGAGGTTTGTCAATTTCATAAAGGTTTACCAATTTTGGCAGCGGTTTGTTAAAAAATTTCTTGTCAGCGGTTTGCTAAAATTTCTTGCCAGCAGTTTGCTCAAACTTAGTGACAGTGGTTTGTCAAAAGAGGCAACAGTTTGTCGGTTCTAATAGCGGTTAGTCACACAGCTCATCAATCATTAACAAAAGTTCAAGTTCCTTAACAACAACAACGATTTCACTCACAACAACTAATCATTCTTTCAGGGTTTCTTCTTGATTTAGTAAAATCCCGTAAAAGATTATTCTTTTCTCGGTTTAAGTCATAGAATTGTAAAATCCCGTGAACTCAAACAACAACAATCCACAACAACAATCACTTTACCTACTTAAGATCCTACAAAATCATTTTCACTTTATAATTTAACAAATCATTCATCATGACTACTCCAATCACAACTTCCACAACCGACAGTCAAATGCATAACAACACCATGGTAGTTGGATCAAGAGATCGACCACCAATGCTTGCAACGGGAAGATATGCACAGTGGCAATCACGTTTCTTAAGATACATCGATACAAGACCGAATGGTGATGCCCTAAGGAAATTCATTCTTGAAGGTCCTTACACACCTTCTACTGTCATAATTCTAGCTGTACCTGCAACAGATGATTCTCTAGAAGTTTCAGAACGAACAACAGTTGAGACAATCTTGAATATGTCTCTTAAAAACAAAGAACATTATCAAACAGAGAAGGAAGAAATTCATTTGCTATTAACTGGAATTGGAGATAAAATCTACTCAACTGTTGATGCTTGCAAGACAGCTCATGACATGTGGATAGCTATTGAACGACTACAACAGAGTAAATCTCTTAACATTTAAGATGTCAATACTGATTTGTTCTGGGAGTCTGGCAAATTCACTTCTCATGATGGAGTCATACTACTCTATATTTTACAAGATGATGAATAAAATGATAATAAACAACTTGATAGTTGCTACGATGCAAGTCAATGTTCAGTTTCTTCAACAACTTCAACCAGAATGGTCAAGATTTATGACAATTGTCAAGCAACGTCATGACTTAGATACAGTATCATATCACAAGCTCTTTGACGTTCTGAAATAGTATCAAAAGGAAATTAATGAAATCCGTGCTGAGAGAATAGCCAAGAATGCAAACCCATTAGCACTTGTTGCTACTGCTCAACAATATCTAGGTCCTTATTATCAAGCACCAAAATCTCACAAATCATATGCACCACCGTCAAAACAATCATCTTCCATCAGATCTCATGCATCTACCAAATACAAAAGCAAAGAGATAGCCAAAACAATCACACCTCCATCTGAGTCAGCTTCTGAATAAGACGGTGATCCAGAACAAGCTCAGAGAGATAAGGATATGCAGAAAAACTTGGCACTCATTGCAAAGTACTTCAAAAAGATCTACAAACCTACCAACAACAACCTCGTAACTTCTTCAAACACTAGAAACAAGAATGTAGATACTTCTTCAAGGTACAAGAATGATAATCAGATTAGGCAGTTTGGGAATCAGAGGACAGTAACTGTTGTTAGGGCTAAGGAGACTGTAGGCAGTTAGGTAGTGCAGCATATTGGGATACAGTGTTTCAATTATAAGTAATTTGGTCATTTTGCTAAGGAATGCAGGAAACCAAAAAGGGTAAAAGACTACACGTATCACAAGGAAAAGATGTTGCTGTGCAAACAAGCTGAGAAAGGTGTTCCATTACAAGCAGAGAAAGCTGATTGGCTAGCAGACACGGATGAAGAGATCGATGAACAAGAATTAGAAGCATATTACAGCTATATGGCAAAGATTCAGGAGGTTCCCACTGCAGACTCAGGAACTGATACTGAGCCATTAGAAAAGGTACAATATGATGCTGAATATAATGTGTTTCCCAATGAGAGACAGCATTTTGAGCAACCTGAATCCACTAGTAACACAAGTGTAGTGGAAAAGGTTGATAGTAATGTAATTCCTAATTCACCGAATATGTGTGATAATGATATTCAGACTGACCAAAATGCTGAAGAATGTGATGATGAGCGTGTTGCGCTTGCTAATTTAATTGCAAATTTAACACTTGATACTGAAGAGAACAAAAAGATTTTGAAGCAATTAAAGAAAGCAAACGCATCATTAACTCAAGAATTAAAAGAGTGCAAATCCAATCTTGAGGAGTCTAATACTACTCGAGATAGTTGCCTAATTGCACTTCAAAGTAAACAGACTAAGCTTGAGACATACATGACCTTAATTGACCGTACAGTTGATTATGAAAAACTTAAACGTAAGTTAAATGAAACTCTAGGACTATTAGCTCAGATAGAAATTGACATAAAACAAGGTTTAAAACTTAAAGCCTATGAAATTTCAGTTGTCAAAGAGAAACACGATGAGTTAGTCAAACAGAGTTCTTTAACAAAGTCACATTACGAAGGTCTTGTCAAAGAGAAAACCAAGGTAATAACGGATTTGAAACTTAAGGAAGAAAAAGACATTGACAAAATGATTTCAATGGAAAAGCAATTAAAGTTTTTAAATGAAATTGTTTATAAAAGGAATCAATCAATTCAAACCAGTCATATGTCAGCTCCCAAAGGCTCAACATTTAATGGTAGACCAACTTTTGCAAATCTGATGTACCTCAAGAAAGCTCAATCTAAAAAACCATGTTTGTATGAGATTCCATATGACACATCTGATCCTGTAAACAGATTCGTCCCTGATAGGGAAGAGATCTTGACTCTTGAAACAAAGAGTAGATCAAAATTGAATAAAGACTTAGTGAAACCTTATGATTACACAAATCAAAATAGTCTTTATGACATTTTTAAACCAGCGTCACAGGAATATCATGATCAGTTGGCACATGCAAATGAAGTAAGAAAGAAAATGTGGAGAAAATCCTTTGTTAAATCTAAACCAAAAATTTTCAAAAACATCAGTTTCTTACCTACTTCAAAATCAATTAGTAAAAGTAGACAAGCTTATAATGTAATGACGAATAACATAAATCATTTCAGAGAACTTGTTGATCAAGCTTGGGAAAAACATTCTCATGATCATTTTCGTGCACCAACTGCTCATGATATGGAAATTCTAATTAAAACATGTTTGATGCCTCTTGCCCTAAAGACACAAAATGATAGTTTTAAATTTGTTTATGAACTTAAACAAGAAATGCATGCTGATTTAAAGTACGTTGAATCCCTTGAAAAATAAACTGACGAACTTGAATCTGATAAAGCAGATTTTTCAAACATGTATGATCTACTTCTGCAAGAGTGTGTTTCACAAGATGTTATGTGTTCTTATTTGCATTCTTTATCTGATGCTCACACTGAATTGGAATGCTTATATCTTCATAAAGTGAAAGAATGTGAATGTCTTGCACAAAAGCTTTCTAAACAAACTGAAACTGTTAGTAAAGAAGTTTATAATGAGCTTTCACGAAGTTTTGCTAAATTAGAAAAACACTCGATTTCTCTTAAACTTGCTTTACAACAATGTCAAGAACAAATGAAAAATGAAAGTTTGCAAAGAAAAAGCGTCAAATGTATTTCTAGAAGAACGTGAACAATATTTCAAAATACAAGATTTGAAAGCTCAATTGCAAGACAAGAACATTGCCATAAGTGATTTAAAGAAACCCATTCAGAAATGCAAAAGAAAGTCTGTGGAAACTAAGTTTGATAAACCATCTGTTGTTCGTCAACCAAATGCTCAAAGGATTCCAAAACTATCAGTTTTAGGCAAACTGACTCCTTTTTCAAACTCTCTTGAGAGGAAAAAAATTTCAAAGAAAAAGTCGGTTCCCAAAAGTAATGTGTCAGAGGGTTTATCAAAACCAGTCACTACACAGATTTTTCCTTAAACAACAAGGCAAGATGTAAGAAACACTAATGTGATTAAACTAGGAATGTATCAAATTAACACAAGGCCAACACAAACTAGAGCACCACAGTTGCCTCAGACTTCTAAGAATACTAATCCTCATGTGTCTAACTCTACATGAGTAATTTACAGAACTAATGTTAGCAGACCACCCCTTAAGAGCACTCAAATAAAAGATAAGGTCATGCTAAACAATATTCAAGTGAAGTTTAAGAAGACTGAAGTAGAAGACCACCATAGGATTTCTAGTATTTCTAATAAAACAAAGTCTATAACTACGTGTAATGACAGTTTAAAATCCAGAACTTCGAATGTTAATGCTATTTGTGCTACTTGTGGAAAATGTGTGTTTAATTCGAATCATGATGCTTGTGTTTCTAAATTTATCCATGATGTGAATGCTAGAACTAAGAAGCCTAAAGTAGTGCCTATTAGTACTAGAAAACCCAAAAGTCAAGCGAACAAATCTGTTGCAACACCACATAAGAGAGCAGTTGCATCAGACTCCAATATCTAGAAATCTAAGAGTTACTTTAGGATGATGTATGAGAACACAAATAAGGCATGGAAATGGTAGATAGAAAAACAATGTCCCTCAGGATATAACTGTAAGCCTAAGACAAAAACAATTTGGGTACCTAAAACTAAGAATGAAAATGTGTAAAGAGAGTTAGCTTTGCCATAGATAATGTATCTAGGATAACTAATGTCTTGAAACTCACAAATACTTTAGGATCCAATTTGTCAAATGTTCCATCGTCCTCTAATTCTCTTACAGATTGTTCAACTCATTCTATTCATTGTTGACTCTGGATGCATAAAGCATATGACGGGCAATCTAAAGTTGTTGTGCAATTTTGTTGAAAAATATCTCGGTACCGTTCATTTTGGCAATAATCAATTTACTCTAATTCTTGGTTATGGAGATTTGGTTCAAGTAAATATCATGATCAACAGGGTTTATTACGTCGAAGGCCTCAATCACAATCTCTTCTCGATTGGTTAATTTTGTGGTGCAGATTTAGAGGTTGCTTTCCGAAAATCTACTTGTTTTGTTATAGATCTTCAGGGAAACGATTTACTAACTGGTAATCGTGGATCTGATCTCTATAAAATTTCTCTTCAAGAAACCACTTCATCAACTCTAATATATTTCATAGCTAAAGCATCACCAACTCAAGCATGGTTATGGCATCGAAGACTTTCTCATCTTAACTTCGACTACATCAACTTGCTTTCAAAGAAGGATATCGTGATTGGTTTACCTAAGTTGAAATATGTCAAGGATCAAATATGTTCCTCTTGTGAAGTGAGTAAAGCAAAAAGAAGTTCATTCAAGACTAAGGCTATTCCAAGTTCAAAAGGAAGGCTAAATTTGCTTCATATGGACTTATACGGTCCAATGCGGGTTGAAAGCATAAATCGAAAGAAATATATACTGGTAATTGTTGACGACTACTCCAGATATACTTGGACTCTATTTCTAAGATCCAAAGATGAAACACCAGAAGTTCTAAAAGATTTTCTCAAGATGATTAAACGCAATCTTCAAGCTTAAGTAATTACTGTTCGAACTAACAGAGGCACAAAGTTCTTAAACAAGACACTCCATGCATATTTCAAAGAAGAAGGAATTGAGCATCAAACATCCACTCCTCAAACACCTAAATAAAATGGCATTGTCAAAAGATGAAACCGTACTCTAGTTAAGGTTGCTCGAATGATGCTTTTGGCTTCTAAACTTCCTTTGTTCTTTTGGGTTGAAGTAATTGCAACCGCATGCTATACTCAAAACAGATCAATCATAATCCCAACACATGAGAAAATTGCATATCACATCATCAATGACAAGAAACCTTCAATTAGACGCCTTCACATCTTTAGTGGCACCTGTTACTTAACCAGAGATGGTGAAAATCTTGACAAGATGAAAGAAAAAGGGGATCCGTGCATTCTGGTGGGATACTCTACTCAGTCTAAGGGATATCGAGTTTACAACAAGAGAACCCGGTTGATAGTTGAATCCATACATCTTAGATTTAATGAGATCAAAGAGATGTCTGAGACATCTGTTGCTAATAACACTTCAGGCCTCGTTCTCCAATGACAAAAGGCGTCAGATTATGACAACTCTGGCCCTCGCCCCAACTACAAAATGTTTCCCCTTTAGCAGATATAACAGCTCCGTCAAAACAGGAGTTGGATCATCTATTCGGTCCTCTTTACGATGAATTTTTCACTGCAGGTACTTTAAGTGTCAACAAGTCTTCTTATCCCACCGATAATTCTACACAACAAGACATACACCTACAACGAAGATTCAATCTTCAACAAAACCATCAACTCCAACTACAAATGTTAATGTTAAGGAAAACAACGATAATCAAGCAGAAGATACACAGTTCCAACAAGATGAATTTATCAATCCTTTCTGTATACCGGTATGAGAAATTGTTGAGTATTCCTCATGCAATATTGATAATTTAAATATGCATACCTTCTATCAACCACACAATTCTAAATACCGATTGACCAAAGATCACCCATTAGAACAAGTTCGTAGAAATCCATCCAAGTCAGTGCAAACAAGACGACAACTTGCAACAGATCCTGAAATGTGTATGTTCACGCTCACCGTGAGTACTGCTGAACCGAAAACATTAAGGAAGCAATAGCTGATTTTGCATGGAACCAGGAAATGCAGGAAGAGCTTCATCAATTTGACAGACTACAAGTCTAGGAACTCGTAGACAAACCCTTTTGCAAGACTGTAATCAAGCTAAAGTGGTTATGAAAGAAAAAAAAGTATGAAGATCAAACTGTTATTCACAATAAGGTACGACTTGTAGCTAAGGGATATGCTCAGGAAGAAGGTATTGACATCGAGGAATCATTTGCTCCAGTTGCTCGCTTAGAAACTGTTAGGTTCACCTAAATGGACCCAAACAAAGAAGCTTCGGTCACTCGAAGTTACTAGACAAAAGTCTAGCTCGAAAGACTATGTTATTTAATGTTTATTATGTATAAGGGCCAAGATGTAAAAAGCTCAAATAGAAAGCCCTCAAAGGCAAATCCTTATTAGTATAAATACTCCTAGTTTAGTCAAAATTAGGTTAGCTACTTCATTATTATTTTCCATCTTAAGGGTTTGTAGCCTCTCTTTGTTTCTTTTAATAAAAAGTTCTTAATGTTTAATCTTTGGTGTCATTGATCTTGTGCTTCATACATGGAATGATCTAGGGATCCTACAATTGGTATCAAGAGCCTACAAGATTGATGTATTGATTTGGTTTGTATTTTTGTAGATTTGAAGATTTTCCTTAACGAGGAAATGAAATTCTTTTAGACTTTAGATCCACCAATCCCCACCGGTATCTTTATCAACCAGGCCAAGTACGCTTTAGAAATACTTAAAAAACATGGTATGGATAAATGTGATAGAGTTGGTACACCAATGGCTACCAAACCTAAACTAGATGCAGACTTGAGTGGAAAACTCGTAGACCAAACTGACTACCGTAGTAAAATTGGGTCACTCATGTATCTGACATCTAGTAGACCAGACATAGTGCAAGCAGTATGTTATTGTGCACGTTATCAAGCAAGATCGGCTGAAAAACACCTCAAAGAGGTTAAAAGGATCTTTCTATACTTAAAGGGAACCATTAACATGGGACTTTGGTATTCGAAGCATTCTGGCTTTGAACTAATAGCTTTTTCAGATGCCGACCATGCCGGATGTCTTGATACTCGCAAAAGCACTTCTGGAGGAATACAATTCCTAGGTGATAAGTTAGTCAGCTGGATGTCAAAGAAGCAGAACTGCACTGCAATGTCATCACCAGAAGCCGAGTACGTGGCGTTATCTGCAAGTTGTGCTCAAGTAATGTGGATGAGGACACAGCTTAAGGATTATGGCTTCAACTACAACAAAATATCATTGTATTGCGACTCTTAGTCAGCCATATCAATCTCATGCAACCCCATGCAACACTCCTGTACCAAGCACATCCATACTCGCTACCATTTTATCAAGGAATAAGTTAAAAATGGTATAATTGAATTGTATTTTGTCAGAACTGAATACCAATTAGCTAACATGTTTACTAAAGCCTTACCCGATGCTAGGTTTCAGTATCTTGTCAGACGAATTGGTATAAGATGTTTGACTCCAGCAGAACTAAAGTTTCTGACAAATGAATCTGCTTGATATATTCTTCAAACATTGACTTGTAAATATTTTTGAGAAAAGCAAAATACAAAAATATAAAACCTATAAAACCAAATACAAAAATATAAAACTTCAAAAACAAAATAGAAAATCAAAAAATCAAAAAATTTCCACAAAGAATCTTCTCGACATGTCTTTTGGAATCGATAACATTTACGTGCCTAGAAATGTCGATTAACATTGACACGGGCGTGTAAATGAAGTTCGAGCAAGAGTTCGAATGCTTTCAAAACATGTCATTTCTAATTTTTCTTTATGGCTTATGTGCAAATATCAGTACATAATCCGGACTTCAAATAAAGGAAAGTTTATCTATAAAGATAACTTATCCTAACAACGAGAAAATCAACTTTACTCGGTCTTGAGCTGTTCTTACGAGACATTCAAAGTTTTAAGCTTAAGAAAAAGGATAGTGTACGCATAAGTCACTTACCCTTAGAGTTAGAAGAGAAGTCTTCTAACATATGTTTTTCAAATAGTTAAACATAATTTTTCAAGAATTTCTCAATGACAATTCAAAATCTTTCAAAATTGTGGGTTTAACACTCCTTCCCTCATAGTATTTTAAAAGACGACAATATTACAATTGGTTCTATTTTGAGGGGGGGTTTTCGAAAAACAAATGTTTTAATGTTTTTGGATACTATTCCTCAATTCTTTCGGTATTCAAAACATTTACACTAATCTTAATAACAAATCAGTAATAATAATGACTACTCAATAGATTGTATATTATAAGATGATCCAGTTTCTGAGCACAATTTTTTAAGAATTCTTTAATGACATTTCATAATCTTTCAATATTGTGTGTTCAACACTGCCCCAATCTTAATTTTATATTCTGTGGAAAACTAGAAGGGGGTTGAATAGTTTATTGCTTTTTAATGTAATGTATAGTTTGTTTAAAAAAACTTATATTCGACTTTAATGTGAATTCAATATGTGAACAATATGAACAATATAACTAAATAAACAAGATATGAAATAAATATGCGAGATAAGAGATAAGAGTTAGAAAGATCAAACCACAACACAAAGATTTATAGTGGTTCGGTAACGAAGCACCTCTTCGCCCTACTCTACTCCCCGAGCACCAAACTCGAGAGTTTTCTTCACTATGTCAACAAGCTCCCTTTAGGCGGAGAAAACCCTACACAACTAAGCTTACACCAATTTTTGACACGAAGCCAAATGTCGAGTTCTAATCCTAGATAGAACCAATCTATCACAACTTTTGTATTTTGAGGACTAAAATACTAACCGCACTACTTCACAACAATTCACAACTTCACTTTACTTCACTTCACAACTTCTCTTCACTTCACTACTTTACTTCACTTCACAACTTCACTACGCTTCACAACTTCACTTCACTTTACAATTTCACTACACTTCACAACTTCACTTCACTCCACAACTTCACTACACTTCACCTAGACACTAACAAGATCACCCCGATCTATCTAAACTCTTGACAATCACTACAATCTAACTAACCTTCCTATGATCACAACAATCTAACTACTATACACACCTTTCACAATATACACAAATGATTTACAAGATATATGTGTGCAAGAGGTGAGAAAATCAGTGGGAAATGGTCCAGTATTTATAGGCAAAGCTGGGGAGCTTTTTGTCTGGACCGACCCCCTTAGCTCCATGGTCGGCCCCTTATCACTAAGGGGCCGCCTAGCCAAGACGCTCCATTATTTTTGTCTTGATCTAGGAGAAGGTGTTTTCTGGAACATTTCTAGCCATTTTTAGGTAGAAAAATTGAATCTAAATATTTTATTTTGAATAAAACATTTCTTTTAAATGTAAAAATGTTTTGTAAAAGTTATAAAATGTTTGTAACATTTTATAAAAATGTGAGGTTGAATAAAAATTCTTTTGATCATAAAATGCATTAAGCATTTATTTATTCATACCTTTAAGTGATTAAATTTTTGAAATAAAAAATTTACTACTAAATACTTTGTTTACTTTTAATTTTTACATAAGCGTATTTTTCAATTTGTGATTATCAAAAACGTAGAATACGAAAAATATTTGAATAATAATAATTTTTTGTTTTTTGTTTTTAGGCATTAATTCTATCAAGAAGCTCCTCTTTTTGTGATTAACAAAATCTAAACCTCATTAATTGTAAAAATTTACTATTTAAGCAAGTATTTAGAGGAGATTCATTCCATTTACTCCTCCCTTTTTGTAGAATCAAAAAGGCTTCGTCGATAATATGCGAAAAGTCACGGTAAATAAACGCTCGACCCACTTGATGTGTAACTCTCCCTCGATTGAAGGGCACCAAGGAATCGAAGCTATGTAACTTTGCTACAAAAACAAGTTAGAAGAACAACACCAATGTTTCTAACATATAACAAAGGAAAAGGAAAAATAATCAAATAATAATCAACTAAATGTTAACATATTTGTGCAAACTAACCATCACAAATATATAAGATATAAAGACTAAAAAGTGCAATTAAGCAAAAGATCATTCATTGAACATATAAATTATGTATAAAAAACACAATGCATTTCAACATGCACTAACAAACTATTATTACTTGAAGCATAATAATACATTCTACATGAAAAGAAACTACAAAGGTCCTAATTTGCCTAGACTGCCATAGGAAACCATTGAACTTGCTTGCAAAAGAAGTAGATTGGACATTTATTTAAAAGCAAGAAAAGGTAAGCATATAACATGCTTAGTTGGTTGTTGGTGGAGAGTTTAGAGCAGAGGTGGTTGTTGGAGGGTAGTCTCGTTGGACTTGAAGTGGTGGTTGTGGACGAAAAGAAGAAATCAATCCAATAGAGATCTTACACTAAGGTTAAGAATTTTTTTTTGGTTTTAAATGCAACAAGGACAATAAGCCAACATGTTGTTCAAGCTGTGGTTGAAAGTTAAAGGTATGAGGAAAGTTTGGAGAAAGGTGTAATGAGGGAGTGTTGGCATTGGGAAAGGTGCCATGGCTAGAAGTTTGATAAATTTTGAGTTGATAAAAGTCTCATCCAATGAGTATTTCTCTACTTGGAGATGAAGTTTAGTAGAGGTTGCATTTTTGGTTGTCACCTTGTGGTGAGGGGAGTTTAAGCATGAAGCATACTAGCAACATGTGGATTGATGAGTAAGTGAGGAAATAAGGGTTGTGTGAGTTGAGTTTGATTGGCACTTTGTGGTGGAATGAGAGCTTGTCTAACATTAGTGTCACAAGCATCACCAAGTGGAAGTGAGTGAGATTTTAATGAATCGTCGTTTGAGTGAGTAGTAGGAGGGTTTTCTTGTGATGGTTCTTTGAGAGGAGATTATGGTTTGGGCATTGGTGTAGGCAAGTTAACATCAACCTCATTGGATGTGTTACAATAGTTCAACTTCTTTCACCCCCATACGGGTTCTTACGGACATCTTGGCCCCCTTGAATTTTTAGGACATGGGTTTGTGAGGATATGTCAATTGTGAAGACAAAGAAGAGGGTGGTGGTTGATTTATACAAGAAGAAAAATTGTAGTTTAAGGATTTATGGACATTGTTAGAAAACAAAGTGTCAAGAAATGTTGGTATTTTTTTGGGAAAGTATAGATGATTCCTAGATAAAAGAAGGTCAAAAATGCTATAAAGAAACAGTAAAACCGATTTCAGAATGGTTTGACCCCTTTATGCTATATGGCCGAGCCCCTATACACTAAGGGGTGCCGCGCACCTAGAGATTTCCAGATGTTCAAATTTTGTTTTCTTGCATGAATAGTAAAAAGGTAGACATATTTGGGCCATTATATCAGCAAGTCCTAATTTTTATAGCAATCAAGACTAATCCACATAACATTTAGCAAGTAAGAATAAATGAATGAGCATGCAATGTCCTAATCAAGACTAATTCACATAACATTTGGCAAGCAAGAATGTATGAATAAGCATGCAAAGAGGCAAGATAAAAAGTTTATAATGAAGAGCATATTAATTGGAGTATTAACTAATAGTTGTAATGCTCCTAAGATTAGTACTTCATAAAATTTCTTATTAAGAGAAGCAGGTTGTAAACACATCAAATGAGACTTATGTTTGTATTTATAATCCTAGTGTGTGCCTATATGCGACAAATGTGGAGTGACGATTATTTCGACTCTAAGACAAGAAAAACCTAAGAAATAATCCAAGTGCTCCTTGATTTAATTTTGCTCAATCAAGAGTGTCGAAAAATATATATTGGATTATATATTCTGGCAACAAGTGTGAGATCATTATGAAAATGTGAAAAATTAGCCTATATCAACAATGTCAGAAATGTAGAGTATACTAAGACGTCCCGAATCGTGAAAAGATTTTTGAGAGATAGATTGGACTTATAAAAGCATATAATAAGTGAGAAGTTTAAGCCATGCAAAACTGCGGTTACTAATACGTAATTATGTATAAAGATAAATTTTTAAGAAATTCCAATCTATAATTTTGTGCAAAAATAGAAACCTAGACTCAGATATTAAAGAAGACAAATAAAAACTATTTACGGGCTGTCAATGGTCGACCCCTATTATAATGGCCAATCCCCAATGATCACTAAGGGGCCGCCCTTTAAGAGCTAAGGGGCCGCCATCTGACGATTTTATTTTCGTGATTTTTTGATTTTGGCATGTTGGTTTTGGTTGTAGTTCAATGTTCTTGTTTACTTTTAGGTGTTTACGTTTCCTAATTAACATTGAGAGTGATGTGATACTTAAATAAGTATATTTTATTCAATTTGTTCCATCATTCTAGACCTAGCCGTAGTAATTAAAAGGCCACGTTTAAGGGGTTTTTATTAAATGTCGGCAATGTTACTATCCGCTGATACTTTTATTCAATGAAAATATTTCCTTTTTGGATCATTGTCAGAAGGAAATGTGGCGAATCTCAATGTGTTTTGTACGAGAGTGTTATACGGGATTTTTACTTAAGTCTATAGCTCCTTTGTTATCACGCATTATTGGAATGTCATCTAACCTAATGTCATAATCTACGAGAGCTTGTTTCATCCATAGTGCTTGTTGACATGCCTTTCTGGCGCTTACATATTCGGCTTCGGTAGTGGAAATAGCAAGAGCGGTTTTCTCTTTCTAAACTCAAGATGTTAACACACATCCCATAAATGTGCAAATACCACTAGTGCTTTTTCAGTCCACATAATCTCCCGCATGATCAGAATCCGCATATACTATGGTTTTTGCACTCCCTTAGGATACCATAATCCAAAGTGCGTAGTGCCTTTAACGTATCAGAAGATACTTTTAACCGCTTCAAGGTGAGAGGTTTTGGGATCCTCTTGGAAGCTTGCACAAAGGAAAACACTAAACATGATATCGGGCCTACTTGCCGTTAAGTATAATAAACTTCCTATCATACCTCTATATTTGGTATTATCTTCGGACAACACTTCTTCGTACTTTTTATGAGTTTTCAAATCTTAGACAAGTAGTTTTTCATTGGCTTGGAGTCTTCTAATCCAAATTTCTTAAGCATTTCTTTTATATATTTTAATTGATTAAAGAATATACCATCTTCTAATTGTTTTATTTGTAAACCTAAGAAAAAATTTAGTTCAACCATCATACTCATTTCAAACTCATCGTGCATGATCTTGGCGAAATCATCACACAATTCTTGACAAGTTGAGCCGAATATAATGTCCGTCAACCCATATATTTGGACAATAAGTGAAATAGGAGTTTTTCTTTTTTAAAGTAATGATTGTGTTATCTACATTCCCATGGTATAATCATGGTTAATAAGAAGCTTTCAATCTATCGTACCAAGATTTAGTAGACTTGTTTAATTTCGTAAGCACATTCTTGAGTCTATAAACATGATAGGATTTGCGAAGTCAATGAATCACTACGAGGTTGTGCCACGTAAACCCCTCCATTGAATAAAAACATAAGGAATGCACTAATTTACATCCATTTGAAATAAATTTGAATCTAGAGCAACGATACATAAGACAAAAAATATACATTATAGTACTCTAATCTAGGCTACGGGTGCATACTTTTCCGTCTAATCAATTCCTTCTTGTTGATTATAACCTGGGCAACTAACCTAAACTTTATTTCTAGATACAACTATATTTTGTTGACTATACCTATAAAACCTATTTAGTTTCCAATATGTTCTAACCATCGATTATGGACTAATTCCCAAACATCATTTGATATAAATTAGTTTAATTCTTCTTGCATAGCCATTACCTAACTTTCATCTTTTAAAGCTTCATTTATATTTTTAGGTTCTATAGTTGAAAGAAAGCAAAAGAAATGTAATCTTTTCCTGAGCATGTGATCTAATATATCTTATTATTTAAATTACAAATAACATTATCTAGTGTATCACCTTTTAGATTCCTTAATGTATATGATTACAGTGTTTTCAAAGATTTATCTTCAAGATCATTGCCAAGGTTCTTGCTTTATTAACCCTTAAAGCTTCTTGCATTCGAACTAAAACATCACCCCAATGGTGATGTTTTTTAGCGTAGAAGAGTTTCACCAGAAAGATCAACATTAAGGATTCCTTCGACTTTCATTGTTGTTTGTTAAGAATTATGTAAGCTTTACTATTTTGTGAATATCGTAGAAAGACACCTTCGTAAGACTTTGGGATGAACATGATGAGGTTATATGACTCCGTCTGTTTGGGGTATTAAGAAATGAAGCATTTGCTTTCAATAAATTAAGCTTTTGAAATAATTAATGTTTGATTTTCTACCTCTTACAACTCGTATGGGTTTTTTCCTAAATTATGTCTAATGGAAATTCTAGTGATTAGTAATAGGTTTGATTGTAGTCGACCGCGTTACACCAAAATTTTTGTAGAATGGATTGTTCATTTAACATACTCCTACTCATTTCTTATAGAGTGCGATTCTTTCTTTTTACTACCCCATTTGATTGTGGAGTACGAGGAGCGAAGAAATTGTAAGAAATCTCATTTAAGTCACAATAGTTTCCGAATTGTACTTTATTATCAAATTTCTGACTATGATCCATTCTAATTGATACTATGGAACATCCTAATTTATTTTGAATCATTTTACTAAATATTTCAAATTCTTCGAAAGCTTCAATTTTATTTCCTAAAAATCTAGTCCATGTATACGAAGTAGTCACTACAATTACTAAGGGTAAAACATTTCCCCCCAAGCTTCGTATGGCGGGAAGGGCCAAATAAGTCCATGTGTAATAATTCTAAGCATCTATTTTGTTTGAAACCATAAATTGACTTGTGTGACTAGTATAAGCTTTCTTTCTAATTTTGCAAGCATCACAAAAATGTCGGTCAAATTTAAGCTTAGGTAGATTTCTAACCAATTCCTTAGACGCTAGAGATTAAATTTATTGCATGTTTGCGTGACCTAATCTCATATGCCATAAGATAGAGTTTTCATCTAAGGTTGTAAGACATATTTTATCTTCCGGTTTATTTCCTAGTTTCATCACATATAAACCCTTTTTTCTAATTCCTCTACCTATGACTTTTTCGTCTTTGATTATTTCGCTATCGTGTTCGATAAATATTACTTTGCACTTATTATCACATATTTGACCAATACTAAGCAAGTTAAATTTTAGATTATCTACGTGCTTAACATTTTCAATAATTAGAAAGTCATGAGAAATCGTACCTTTGCCTATGATGTTACCACGCAAATTACTTCCAAAGATAACGTTACCTCCGTTGTATGCTTGGTATGTAGAAAATAGCCTCCGGTTCCCCGTCATGTGTTTTGAGCATCCGCTATCTTTAATCTATTTGACGGGCTCTAAATTAATTCCTAAGCAAATCCCGTTAGGCGCTTGAGCTACAAGACAAGTTTCGTCTTTATTCTTTTCTTCCTCATCTTCGCCACTATCATTCCACGCTCCTCCAATGAAAGCTCTTTGATTATTGTTTCTTGACGACTTTGGACATTCTTCGATGAGATGATTTGAATCTCCACATCTAAATCATTTTCTTTCACTTTTACCATTTTGTCATATCTACTTCCTTTTGCCAATGACTTTCTTTCATCTTGTGGTTGTCTTACAAATCTTCCTCGTCTTTTGAAGAATTTTTTGAATTCTCTTACGGTCATGGCATATTCTTCGTCTTCACTATCGGAAGTCAAGCTATCTTCATCACTAGATTCCTTTTTAGCCTTTAACGCAAGAGATCTACTTTGTTCTTTTTTGTCTTTGACCATTTCGGTAGTCTTCCTTAATATACTTCAAAACTTTCAAGTTTCCTAATAAGTTCTCCAATGATAACGATGTCAAATCATTTCGTGACTTCTTCATAGCCGGTAACCTTTCGCCCAGTTTGGGATGAAGTGCCTTAAGAAATTTTTTCCTAACATAGTTATTGCTAGAAAAACCTTTCATCAAGTGCTTTTATACTAGTAATAATAGTATTAAATCTAGCAAATCCATTATCTATCGATTCCTCTTTCGGAATTGTAAATTGTTCATATTGTTGAACAAAAGATCCTATTTTTATTATCTTTGACTTGGTGAGTAAACTTGGTGTGTGATTAATAAAGTATCCTAAATTTCTTTTGCGGTTTTACACATAAAAATTCTTTCGTATTTTTTACGTGGTAAAGCATTATAAATTACCATTTTAGCTTTATTATTTTTAGCAAGTTTCTTTTTAAGATCATCGCTTTGTTTTTCAAATGGTACGATTTCATCCATTTTAGTTTCGGGATTATTTTGAATAGGATATGCCAAAGATCTAGATCTTTTGATTTTACATAAGTTTCGAGTCTATTTTTTCAATAAATAAATCCTTTACTTTTTAATAGTGGTGGTATTTGCATAGATTGCCCTTCTAAATATTTTTCCGATTTCATAGGTCGATTAAAGTTTTAAAATACATATTATTTTAAAATTCTTGTTTAACGTGGCTCCTGATACCAATTGTGGAAAACTAGAAGGGGGGTTGAATAGATTACCGCTTTTTAATTTAATGTAAAGTTTGTTTATAAAAACTTAGATTCAACTTTATGTGAATTCAATATGTGAACAATATGAACAATATAACTGAATAAATAAGATATGAAATAAATATGCAAGATAAGAGATAAGAGTTAGAAAGATCAAACCACAACACAAGGATTTATAGTGGTTCGGTAACGAAGCACCTCTTCGCCCTGCTCTACTCCCCGAGCACCAAACTCGAGAGTTTTCTTCACTATATCAACAACCTCTATTTAGGCAGAGAAAACCATACACAACTAAGCTTACACCGATTTCTGACACTAAGACAAATGTCGAGTTCTAATCCTAGCTAGAACCAATCTATCACAACTTTTGTATTTTGAGGACTAAAATACTAACCGCACTACTTCACAACAATTCACAACTTTACTTCACTTCACAACTTCTCTTTACTTCACTACTTCACAACTTCTCTTCACTTCACAACTTCACAACTTTTCTTCACTTCACTACTTAACTTTACTTCACCACTTCACTACACTTCACTACTTCACTTCACTTCACAACTTCACTACACTTCACCTAGACACTAACAAGATCACCCCGATCTATCTAAACTCTTGACAATCACTACAATCTAACTAACCTTCCTATGATCACAACAATCTAACTACTATACACACCTTTCACAATATAGACAAATGATTTACAAGATATAACATTATTGTAACTATGTTACAAGAACATACTAAACTATAATACTTCTTCACTTGATGGTAGGAAGTATTCTTCTCTTGCACTTGATGATCTAAGCTTAGATCACTTGGAAACAAAGCTTAAGATTTAATGATCAAAGGAATGAAAGGAAAGTATAAACTGATTTAGAACAGAAAGAATATGTATGCAAGATGTGAGAAAATCAGTGGGAAACAGTCCAGTATTTATAGGCAAAGTTGGGGAGCTTTTTGTCTGGCCGGCCCCCTTAGCTCCATGGTCGGCCCCCTTATCACTAAGGGGGCCACCTAGGCCAAGACGCTCCATATTTTATCTTTTCCGGGAGAGGTGTTTTCTAGAACATTTCTAGCCGTTTTTAGGTAGAAAATTTGAATTCAAAATATTTATTTTGAATAAAACATTTCTTTTAAATGTAAAAAATGTTTTGTAAAAGTTATAAAAATGTTTGTAACATTTTATAAAAAAATGTGAGGTTGAATAAAAATTCCTTTGATCATAAAATGCATTAAGCATTTATTTATTCATACCTTTAAGTGATTAAATTTTTAAAATGAAAATTTACTACTAATTACTTGTTTACGTTTAATTTTACATTGAGCGTTTTTACATTTTGTGATTATCAAAACGTAGAGAGGTCGAAAAGTATTTATAATGTTTTTAGGCATTATTTCTATCAATAATCTCCCCTTTTTTGATGATTACAAAATCTAAACTCATTAAATGTAAAATTAATTTTAAGCAAGTATTTAGTGAGTTTTATTTCAATTTCTCCCTCTTTTGTAGAATCAAAAAGGCTTCGTCGATGAATATGCGTAAAGTCGACGGAATAAACGCTCCCCCTTGATGTGTACTCCCCCTCGATTGAGGGCACCAAGGAATCAAGCTATGGTAACTTTGCTACAAAAACAAGTTAGAAGAACAACACCAATGTTTCTAACATATAGCAAAGGAAAAGGAAAAATAATCAAATAATTATCAACTAAATGTCAATATATTTGTGCAAACCAACCATCACAAATATACAAGATATAAAGACTAAAAAGAGCAATTAAGCAAAAGATCATTCATTAAACATAGAAATTGTGTATAAAACACAATCATTCAACATGCACTTATCAAACCTAAATATTATGCTTGAAGCATAATAATACATTCTACATGAATAAAAACTACAAAGGTCCTAATTTGCCTAGATTGCCATAGGAAACCATTGAACTTGCTTGCAAAAGGAGTGGATTGGACATTTATTTGAAAGCAAGAAAAGGTAAGCATATAACATGCTTAGTTGGTTGTTGGTGAAGAGTTTAGAGTGGAGGTGGTTGTTGGAGGGTAGTCTCGTTGGACTTGAAGTGGTGGTTGTGGACGAGTAAGAAGAAATTCAATCCAATTGAGATCTTCACTTAAGGTTAAGAATTGTTTTTGGTTAAAGATGCAACAAGGACAATAGCCAACATGTTGTTCAACTTGGTTTAAGTTAAGGGTGTGAGGAAAGTTTGGAGAATAGGGTGATGAGGGAGTGTTGCATTGGGAAAGGTGCATGGCTAGAAGGTTTGATAAATTTTGGAGTTGATAAATGTCATCAATGAGTATTTCTCTACTTGGAGATGAAGTTAGTAAAGGTTGAATTTGGTTGTCACCTTGAGGTGAGGGTGGAGTTTGAGCATGAAGCACACTAGCAATATGTGGATTGATGAGTAGGTGAGGAAATGAGGGTCGTGTGATGTAACACCCCCATTTTTACAATATAGCAGCGGAAGCTAATCTAGGGTGTTACTTCATGGATACAACAATCATAATCATAGAAAACAACTTTAAAAGAGACGTTGTTGGAAAATTTTAGTTATCATTCATTATAATCAGAGTTTTTACAAAATGCAGGTCCCAAAATCTAAAACATTATGTTTGAATGATAACAGTTCAGCCATCTTCGAGTCCATGCCACTTCGTGCCGTATATTGCTCAAAAACCTAAGATAAACATGCTAAAAAGTCAACACAAAGGTTGAGTGAAATTCATAGGTTTGAAATGTAATAGTTGAATACAAGTTATAGTGTAAATACTGGTATTACAGGGATAATTATCATGGAGAACATTATTGTCGGATCCCGATTAATACTTCATAACACGATTCAATCAAGAAACTAGAAAAGAGATAATTGTTTAGAGAGAGAGATGAGAGAAACTGAGAAAGATATTTTGTGAGATATATTTTATTACAACAGTAACTAATTAAAGACCGAAGCTCCATCGTAAAGTGACCGAGCTTCCTTGTTCGACTCAATAAATTGAGGCTAACAATCTCCCCCGAAGTGAGGTCTTGAACACGGGAACGAGCTTCCTTTATTGACTCAATAAAATTGAGGCTAACAATCTCCCCCGAAGTGAGGTCTTGAACACGGGAACGAGCTTCCTTTATTGACTCAATAAAATTGAGGCTAACAATCTCCCCCGAAGTGAGGTCTTGAACACGGGAACGAGCTTCCTTTATTGACTCAATAAAATTGAGGCTAACAATCTCCCCCGAAGTGAGGTCTTGAACACGGGAACGAGCTTCCTTTATTGACTCAATAAAATTGAGGCTCATACTTTTGTATTATATTTAAAGCTTTAAATCAAGTTTGCGGAAGTCCTTGTCTTCAATCTGAGCTTTCTAGATGTATGTCTTTGTAGACTGAGCAATTTAATGGATGAGGTTTTCTTACACCGTTTTGACCTGCATGTTTACTTAGTTGATAAACAAGAAATTGATTTGAAAATCAATCGGACGAGTCACTCGTTGAAGAGTTTTTTTGTACACATCGAAGTGTCATGTTTTAACTCAAAATTACATCAACCGTCCATTCATTTACTGGACAAATCGATATCCATTTTCACAATTTGATTCACATAATAGAATCTCGCAAGTCACCTACCCAAGAGCTGTTTGATCGGCTCAAGCAGGATTTTCCATCTTCATTGTGAATACATTAGTATCACTCGTATGATTCTGGCAAATATTAAAATGAATTGTCGTAGGACTCTTTATAACAGCTTGTGAACCTGATGATTTTCAACAATTTTGAAAATGGAATTGTTCCTAACGAGATTTTGATGATCTCTTGCGTCTAGACTCGATTAGCAATTTGGTTATAGTACTCGAGCTGGAGCATATTGCCACCTAGTATAACAACGATCCGCGGAAAATGAGATTTCAATAGATAACTAATGTAACTCCAGTGACAAAGTGAGACAAGTTCTATTGAGAGAAACCGAATGGCTGGAAGGGTTGTGCATTCATCACTGTCCATGATATCGTTTTCAATGCAGCCATCCAACTGTGATATCTGACAGCATAAATTGACCCGGTTCTGGCCTAATATGTAGGAGGGCTCGTTCCCTTTGGACCCTTTATCCATACATTTTCTTTTCAATCTTCACGCTTTAATGCTTCCAGGACGTCATACCTAACACCTTGATGTGAATTGATTTTCCAGGTTAGCACGATCTTAGTCGGCATTATCCAATATACCTTTATCTCCAATCATACTACTGACTGCTAATTTCAACTTTGGAATATCCTTGGTAGATCCTCCGATTCTGGTTGGAATCATAAGGATACGATGTCCTAACCTAACTCCCTTATTACTTCATAATCGTCGTGAAATTAAGATGTTGTTGGTATTAGATCGAACCATAAACCTTTTTCTTCCAGCACATTGAGTCGAAAGATCATAAATATTAATTACATATTCTCGGCTTAATTTAAAATATAAACACTTAGATTTGAAACACCTTGTGATAAAATATGTCTTGAAATTTCTTTGGAGAAAATATGGTCAGCGAGAAAAGGTTTTTGAACATTTTGATAATGTTTTGAATACATAAGAATTGTCGATGTTGATGATTCCAAGAAGCATTAAATACTTTGTTTTTCGAAAAAGCTCCCCCTCAAAAATAGGCCAATTGAATAATAGTGTCTTTTGAAACACTGGGAGGGATGAGGAGTGCTGACACACAATTTGTGAAAATTAAATGAAGTGTCATCGAGAAATCTTGAAAAATTGTGTTCAACTTTTTGAAAAACCATATTTTAGAGGGCTACTCTTCTAACGCTAAGGGTAAGCGCTCTGAAACGTACACTATCCTTTAACTTGAGCTAAAACATTAAATGTCTTCTTGTAAGAACAGCTCAAACCGAGAAACGTTTTTTTTTTTTTTTTTTTTTTTTTTAATTTTCCTCATTGTGATATAAGAAAAAAACCTTTTCCTTTATTTGAAGTCCGGGTTTATGTACTGACATTGGATCATAAGCCATTTAAAAAAATTATAAATGACATGTTTTGAAACTATTTGAAAACTCTCCGCGTCGACCTTCATTTTCACACCCTGTCAATGTTAAACGACATTCTAAGCACGTAAATGTTATCGATTCCAAGATTCATGTCAAGAAGATTCTTTTTGTAAATTTTCCTATATTTTCAGATGTTTTGTATTTTCTTTTTGAAGTTTTTATTTTGTATTTTGCTTTTCTCAAAATATTACATGGTGAATGATTGATGAATGGATATCAAGCAGTCTCAATTGTCAAACCACCGTTCAGCTGGAAGTCAAACATCTCCAACCCAATTCCTTCTGACAAGATACTTAAACCGATCCTCAGGAAGGGCTTTCGTAAACATGTCAGCTAATTGGTATTCAGTTCTGACAAAATATAATTCAATTATACCATTTTCAACCTGTTCCTTTATGAAATGATACCGAGTATGGATGTGCTTTGTCCGTGAATGTTGTACGGGGTTGCATGAGATTGCTATGGCTGACTGAGAGTCGCAGTACAACGGTATTTTGTTGTAGTTGAAGCCATAATCTTGAAGCTGTGTCCTCATCCACATTACTTGAGCACAACTTGCAGATAACGCCACATACTCTGCCTCTGCTGAAGACATTGCAGTGCAGTTTTGTTTCTTCGACATCCAGCTTACAATTTAATCACCAAGGAACTGTACTCCCTCCGAAGTGCTTTTTTCCGAGTATCAAGCATCCGGCAAGATCAAGCGTCTGAAAATGCTGTTAGTTTCAAGCCAGATATCCTTTGGATACCAAGACCCAAGTTAATGGTACCCTTTAGGTATTTAAAGATCTTAACCGCCTTGAGTGCCTTTTAAGTTGGTCGTGCTTTGAGTAACGTGCACAATAGCAAACTGCTTGTACTAAGTCTGTCCTACTAATGTCAAGTACATGAGTGACCCGGTATTACTACGATAAGCAGATTGTCTACTGTTTCTCCACTCAAAAGCTACATCTATTTGGTTTTGTAGCCATTGTGTACCAACAAGTGACCAATTGTCCCATATTATGCTTTTTAGAATTTCAAAAGCGTTACTTGGCCTGATAGAAAAAAAAACGCTTATGGAGACTGGTGGATCTGAAGTCCAAAAAAGAATTTCATCTCTCCCCATTAAGGCATATCCAAATCTACTATTGCATTAATTTTAAATCGTTTTGAATATTTAGGGTTTGAAGACCCAAAAATTGTGTCATCAACGTAAATCTGCACTAGTAGAATATCTGCCCCGTATTTTCTCTGATGAAAGTTGGGTCAATTGTAACCTTTAGTAAAGCCTTTGGGCACAGTGAAGTTTGGATAAGTTCATCGGAACCAGCTCGTGGAGCTTGCTTTTAATCATACAAAGCTTTCCTTAGAAGGTAGACTTTTTCTGGATGATCGGATCAACGAACCCTTCCGCTGAGCAACGTAACCTCCTCCTTCATGGACCATTTAGAAATGCGTTTTCACGTCCACTGATAGATTGGAAAAGACTTGTGTGCTGCGAGGGCAAGCAAAATCCGAACTGTCTTCCAAGCGAGCAACGGTGCCAAGAGTCTTCAAAAACAACACCTTCTTCCGAGCATAACCATTAGCTACAAGTCGTGCTTTGTTGCAATTACAGTCTGATCTTCATCCTTATTGTTCTTCCATAACCACTTTTAGCTTAAGAACCATCTTGCCAATGGTTTGTCGACGAGCGCCTAGACCTTAGTCTGCGAACAGATGAAGTTCAACCTGCATTGCTCGATCCCTGCAGAATCAGCCATTGCCTCCCTAATGTTCTATTGTCCACATACTCCACCGTGATACGAACATACACATTTCAGATCGTAAGCAATGTCGTCTGGATTGAATGGCATGTTGGATTACACGAACTTGTTTCTAATGGATGATCACTGTCCATCGTAATCATGAACATAGTTTTGAAAAAGAGCACATCGTATTATCAATTTGCTGAGGAAGACCACCAATTTCTTGTACCCTTTACAAAAATGGATTGATAATTCACTTCTTGAAATGATGCATTTGGTCATATCATTGTTTGTTTTCACTCAGCTTGATCATGGTTTTGGATTGTAATAATCTTCAAGTAAAGGATGCAGAGAAAATTTCTAACCCTTGTTGTACGAATCTGTCTTTTCTCATGGTACAACATTTTGTCTTGGGGGCACGGGGTCAGAGTTGTCATAATCTGACGCCTTTTGTCCTTGAGGAACGAGGCCTGAAGAGACATTTTCAACAGACATCTCTTGTCGTAGTGGTGTGAGGTCTGAACTGTTGTGATCAGACATCATTTGATGAAGAACGAGGCTTGAACTGCGTTGCTCAAACGTCATTTCCATGAAGACCAGGGCTTGATCTGCTGCGATCAAACGTCTTTTGAACATTGAGGAACGGGGCCTGAAGTGTTATTTTCAGCAGACACCATCTGACATTGACGATCGAGGCTCCATCGTAGAGTGACCGAGCTTCCTTGTTCGACTCAATAAATTGAGGCTAACAATTATTATCATGGAGAACAGTATTATTACCCTAAACTCATGAATCATATAAGAGATATTAAAGAGATATTGGGAGATATTACCCAAAGAGATATTAAAGAGATATTGGGAGATATTACCCAAAGAGACATTAAAGAAATATTGGGAGATATTACCCAAAGAGACATTAAAGAAATATTGGGAGATATTACCCAAAGAGACATTAAAGAAATATTGGGAGATACTACCCAAATAGATATTTTCATGTACTTAGGCAATAATATATCAGGATAGCATATAGTTTAGAAAACACTTGCATTTATGGTTTATAGCAGGTATTACGGGTTTATAAAGTATGTGAGATTATGAACTCATTAAGTCTTTGAAAAGTAATCACATTGTTATGAGTATATAAAAGAGTTTGTAACAAGCATGTATCCCCCTCGCGGTTTATAAATCCATCAAAATGATTGAAAACGAGTCTATGAACTCCACTATGCATTGAAAAAAAATCACAAAGAGATAAGATAAAGTGAGTAAGTAAAAGAGTTTGTAACAAGCATGTTCCCCTTGCAGTTTATAAAACAGTAAATAATATAAGCGACGATAATAATCTCACCTGATAGGTAGTTGCAATAAATATATCCAGAATGAAAGCTGACGACCTTATCACAATCTTAACCGGGGAATGTTGACATAGTAAAATAATATTAAATACCACACATGCCAACGAGTAAATTATGTTGATCTTAGGAAGATTGAACTCTAGAACTTTAGTTTTAAGAGTTAAGAGTTTGATCGAAGAGTTTGGAAATATTGTATCACTGATCGGCCATCATAATTCAAAATCGCCTTCAGTAAACGTTTGAGGATGCTAGGGGCACTTTAAATCGCAAACCCAATCAACTCAGTCAAACTGTAATACAAGATGAACCTCTTAATATGAAAGCTCCCTATAATTAAGGTACAACAAAACCAGATATAAGCGTTTGATCATATCTGGAAATTTTAACACGAGAACGTAATTAAAGTTAGTCTGTAAAGTTTAAACAAGATTTTATACTTTTTCAAAATGTTACATTATAGACCCTAGGTTTGAAAAATATGCAAATAGGCCCTTGGGGTTATGCACTGTTACGACATTGTCCTTCAACTTTATTGATATACCAAGTAAACCTTGTACTTAAAAGGATATAATAACCCCTATATTTATACTTTGATAAAATGACACATTTAGTCCTTTTAGTTATAAGTTTCGAAATTTTACGATATATCCCCCTGCATGATTATAATTACAAAACATGTCCAAATTGCCATGCAGCTATAAATTAACATTTCAATTAGTCCATTTATGAGTTATAATAAACTAAAATATAAAGATATTAACACAACATAAGTTTTAATTTAACATTCGTTAACTAAAAGGTAAAAGGTAGTATGAAGACTGTTACCCGATGGTATCCTTTCTACACAATCATGTTTCTCTAGACATATCAACAGCGATACAGATAAAAGCTAGTTTTCTAAAGCCTAACATGCATATTCATTACAAGAAGCAACACCATAAAGATCTACATTCTAGGTTTCATACAATCATAAATGAACACAATAGGAAGTTTAGCCAAGCATGTTAAAGATAAAGCAAGAACAATAAATAATCAAACAACATGACATATTGAATGATTAAGATAATCTTACTTGATTAAAACATGAATTGAAGGAGTTACAATAGGGTTTTGAAGCCCTAAAATCGTGCTAATAAGCTGCCAAACGAACTAGGGTTCGTCTCCCTTTTTTACTCTAAAGTTACACACTTAAAACCCTAATTGTTTTAATCATGACGCCGTCATGAAAGAGAATATTCTAGATCTTAGGCTGGGTCGTGCGAGCTGACGCCGTCGTGAGATGTTGTGACACCGTCATGGGATGAATTGTGACGGCGTCACGTGTATATTGTGACGCTGTCTCCAGCCGCTGAGAACATAATCTTGAGAGATGTTGGTGTAGGTCTGTAGTCTCGTCCGTTTCTTCTCCAAATGATCCCAAGTCACGTGTATTTCCTCCAAATGCCTTCTGAATGCTAAATACCTAAAAAGGAACGATTAAGTACCTATTTTGGGCATAAATGCACGATTTAAGGGGTTAAATGACCCCGAAAAAGTGTATAAAATGACACCTCATCAATATCAGGTATGGCCAGTAAAACTCAACATATTTCAGGTGATTTACTCTTCCCAAGTAGTCAATAAGTGAGTTGATCTGTCAAAAATTTAAAATTATAATTGAGATGCACTAGATTTAACACTATGATGCAGCAAAAGCTCATTATATAACTGTGGTCACTAAATTTATCACTGTGATGCATCAATTATTCAAACACACACCCACATTTTTAATTCCTTACACCAACTGCATCAATCATGCAAACACACACAAATATTTTTTCAATACTTAAAAAACTACGCGCCTAACCTAATTTACACTTATATTCCACATACAAGACACCTATCGTATAACTTCCTTACACCAAGTGCATCAAGAATTCAAACACACACAAAACATTTTCCGACACTTCAAAAACCTACGCACCTAATCTAATTTACGCTTATATTCTACAAACAAGACATCTACTGCATTAATTCCTTACACCAACCGCATCAATTGTTTAAGCACACACTCAAACACTTTTCGACACTTATAAAACTTCACGCCTAACCTAATTTATGCTTATATTCCACATACACCTGTTGCATCAAATCCTTAAACCAACTCCATCAACAATTGAAACACACACTAAATTGTTTCTTAAAATTACAAAATTATAACTGTGGTGCATTATAATTAACATTGCGATGCACTACAAACTCATTATATAACTGTGATGCACTTGATTTAACACTGTAATGCACTAATTATAACACTATTATACAGTTAAAAACAATTATATTTATTTCATTTGTACTTACCACTCCCATTGCGTAACCACAATATCTTACAATTAAATCATCAAGATCATTTGACACATTGTCGATTATGTTGATTTCCCCAGTCTTCATATTAAAGGAAATAAGATAGTAATGATTTGATGTTTTGACGTCTATATCATAGGAAAGAAAACATGTAGAGATATTTTCAACTGCATCATTAAAAATTCATAATTAAAAACAGTACTGCATCACTTCTTCGCATCAACTGCATCATATATTGAAATACACATACAAGCACATTTCAACTAGTAAATCAGCCTACATGTGACCTAATTTGTAACAACCGTGACTTGAGCAGGTTAGTCAAACCATTAGTGTTTACTTATGTGTCTGTTGCAACGTACGGTTTATGTGATTTTATGTGTTATACGTGTTTATATGTGTTTGTGTGGGATATGTGAGATTGGATAATCAATCCATTGAGCGTGATCGTCTCATTAGGATTGGATTTGTGTTAAAATTTGTTGAGTTCATTTCGTTCACTTTTGAGTGACGAGGAAATGGTTATTGAGATTTTAGCGTTTTTGTGTTAAATGTGTAAGTATTTATACATATACGTATTTTTGTGTTAGTAATTTAAGATAAGTTTAGGTTTTAGAGGTTAAGTTAAAAGAAATGAGTTATTTGATGGAGAAATTTCATTTTTATCACTTATAGTGATAATGGAATTGAATTAGTATTTTGAAAGAATTGTTTTGGTTAATAAGTGGTTGTCTAGGTGATGGATTAAAATGTGAAGCGTGTCATTTGTGAAAGAAATGAGTTTGTTAAAATATGAGAGTTTTTGGTAAACTTTCCATATATAGAAAGTGAATTTGGAAATGAAAAGTTATTTTTAGAAAGCGTAAAACGTAGGTTTTGCGAAAGAAGGTTTTGGAGATAGTTTATGGTTTTTATAAATTATCAAACTTCAAGTTCTTTTAGTAAATAATAAAGAAAATAAAAAAAAATTATTTATGGATGAATAGTAAAAACGGGAATAGTAAAAAAAAGGAAAAGAAGTCCAAGTTGGGCTCAAACTTGTAGAAAGGGTTATCCATTAGGCCTATATAAGCAAACCAAGGATTAGAAAATACAGATTTTTTTTCTCCCCCTTCTCCTTGGTCGACCGAATCCTCAAGAGAAAGAAAAAAAAAGTTTTTTTTATCAAGTTATTAAGGTAATCATTCTATTCCTAGTTTAATCTTTTTAGTTATCATGTTAATTTATGTAATCTAAACATGATGGATTAAGTTTTATCATAAAATTTAATTAGGTTTTCTTAATTAGGGTTTAGTCTACTGTAATTAATGGTGAATTAATGATTAGGGTTCATAATTGTAAGTGGTTATGAGTTTTAATGAGGAATTAGGGCTTGAATTATGCGTTTTGGTGTTTAATTAATGAGCAGAATTTAGGTCAGATTGTTGGGCGAATATCTCTATGATGGAGAATGAAAACGACATGATTATTTTTTTTAAACCGAAGTATTTTGAATCTACTTTTCTAAAAATCCGGCCTCAACAATTTTTGAGGTCGGGAAGTCAATTAAATAAGGGTTACAAGATTCGTTGTCAAAACTGTGTTTTCAGACGAATTTTGAGTCAACTTAAGTGAGGTGAAAACCCTACTTAAGAAGTGTTTTAAATTAATCCCTTCTACAGAAAGTAACTTTTATATGTCTATTAAGAAACCCCAAAATGGCTAAGGCTAAAACTAATTTTAAGTTGGGTTTTTAAGTCGAAACTTTTTGGTGTGCAATCAGACCCGAAATTGACCAGTTTGTAAGTTTAATTTTCAAGGGTATACTTATGGATTGAATGAATGCATGGGCTTCTGGATGAGATTAGTATACACATGTGGGGTCATGTGTGAATTTTTGTGGGAATTGTGGATGCATTTTGGTAAGGGTTTTAAGTCGTGCAAGTTGGGTAAAAATTCTGCATTTGAGCAGAAAGTTGTAAGTGTTTAAAATGAAAGTAGAAAGTAAATAAAAGATATAATGAAGATATAAAATGATGGTAGAGAGTCTTTACATATAGTATAGATGATATTAGTCCATCATTAGGGTTGTTATATTGGATTAAGCGTTTAGCTTACCGATGGTAACATGAGCTTTTATTGTGTATAGTTGTTAAGGAAGGAGTTTGAATTGCTTGTAGCTGCGCAAACAGGTGAGTGTCATAGCCCTATCTTTTCTAAGATTTTTCATTGGGGTGGAAACGATGCTTGAGTATGTGATGTTTTATTACTGTGATATTTGATGGTTGAGCTTGGAGCTTAAAAATGCATGTGTTGTGTGGACTAATTACTTGCTATGTCCTTGAATGAAATTGACAAGTGAGCCTGGTTGGCTTGTGATCGGGGGATTTATCCTTCACCCCCTTGGAGTTGAGCCGAGCTATTATTGGATATGAGCTATTTTTGTTTTCAGCTAATAATATTTGATTGTGTTGAATATCTGATTAGATTTGTAGTATGTTGCATAGTTTTATGATATGCCATGCAAAACTGATTATCATTATCACAGTAATGTTGGAATTGTTTTGAAAAGTTATTTGAAGCGTTGGCGTGTCAAAAAACCTAGGCTATCCTCACCAACCTAGTGTTAGACATTCCGTGTTTCTAGCGATCGTTTTCAGGAGTAACATCTAGGTACGACCAATTGACGTTAGGAAGATTGCCGTAGAGACACCATAAGAATGCAAGTCTTTGCAAAGATCATTCTGAATTTGAGCTATGCCGTTCATTTGAAGCAATATCGTTGATTCTCTGATAACTCTAACTTTGTTTTGAACATTATAAACTCTGTATGGGATTTGTATCCTTATCAGAGAGCATAATGGCAATCTCACCCAACCTAGTCGTTGACGTGTGTTTCTAACATCGTATTCAGTAACTTGGGTGATCGAACAATTGATGTTAGGAGAGTTGCTGAGTGATGACCAAAAGAAGATGCAGGTAGATCCGAATTGATATATTATATAATATATAATGTATAAATCTTAAATTCATTACATAGTCAATAATAGATAACATTCGAATCTTTTCTGAGTTTAGTTTTACAATTTCGTGCAAACACATTAGTTTAATATGTACTAATAATAACATTTATAAATAAAAACAACATATTGTTGAATCTTTTATAGAATATAAAGTATAGTAGGTATTTATTAAATTTATAAAGTTATTAAAAAAACCCAAAAACTGGTAAGTAGCTTTATTTACAATTTAACAACTAAAGTTTATTAATTACCTACTTCTTTGTTAAGTTTTTTTTACAAAATTGACACACATGTTTTTAGTGCATTTTATAAATTAGATGAATATATAATAGTTTGATCAAATTTTGACTTTTATTGGCCAATCAAGCCTAATTGGTTCAGTTTTTTTCAGTAAGAATTTATTGACATTATTATTCTAAAATAATAGAACTTTTATTCCTTTTGGGAATAATATATTGGGAGGTCACCCACCTTTTAAGTTTTTCTCATATAGGCCATATATTTTTTGAAAGTAACTTATAGTCCACCAAACTATGTATTAATATTTTTTTACACCATTTTTCGTCAAATTTAATCCGGATAATTATCAAACGGCAAAAACGAACCTAACACTAACATATTAAACTAGTGCAAAAAAACCAGCCACGAAATTTCATTTTTATTCTTTTAAAGTACTTTTAATAGTATAAATTCACTCTTAAATACGGGTATAATCGGTATTTCACATCAAGCGTTTCATTCATTTACCTTAGATAAGCTAGAGGTTGTTCCTTATTTATATTTTATAGTTTTCGAGGATAAATTTTGACGAAATTGGTGTAAACGAAAACAAACATATAGTTGGGCGACTTATAAGTTTATTTTAATAAATGAGTGGCCTATATGTTAAAAGTTGAAAACTTAGTGGCCTCCTTCGTTTTCTTTTTTATGCACATAAGCCCATTGTGATAATTGGGAGTATTTAATATAGACTTTTCATTTTTTTGTAGTTACAAATTCATAAACTATTATCAATATGAGTTATAGTTACGTCTCTCTAGCTTTCATAAGTTACAACTTAAAAACAAATCATAGAATGTAATATAAAAGAATTGCAATAGTTTATGTTTGCTAATTTTAAAACTTAAAAACTATAATTGTTTTATTTACATGACTATCTGGAAGATTATATGCAGGTACCCCAAACAACTATGAAACGCTGGGCGACTCGATTACGTGCATGGGAGTTAGTGGCCTTCGTTCTCTGGTCATGAATATATATCAATGATTTGTGCTCTACTAATGTACACATCCATATTAATTTACGCAAACATGATGTACCTATATATCAATTAGAAAGTGTTACCAGTTAACAAAATCCTAAGCTAATACCAAGAGGTGCGATGAAGAGATGTATATTTATGTAAATGTTATTTTTTATTTTTGAATAAGGTGTCCGTGAAAAAGCGTTACCACTGTATGAGAAGGTTAGGCTTTTGTTAGTAGTTTTGTTTTAATTTGGTGTCTTTGTTGTGGTGCCTAAAAACTATTTAAATCTTTCGACGACTTTTAAATTATTATCATTGTAAATGTACATCATAAAGATAAATTTTGCAGCTTACACCACATCGATTGCATTGTTTCGATAGAAACATGTTCTTTACTCAAAGTAGATTGCTTTTGTATTTATACGTAGAGACAACAATGGCACTTCCAAAATGTGTCTATCTTATCCTAATTGTAAGCCCCACAAATGTAGAGTATATGTGAGATTATTTGTTTTCGAATAAAAATGTATGAGTTTTGTGTAGCTTTCGGGAGAAATGGATCATGGTTTGTAATGTTTTATGCATCATAGGTGTTCAAAACAATGAATTAAAAATTTGATTTTGGGATTTAGTTTTACTCAATCGTTCTTGGTAAGTGATAACCAGAAAATTATAGATGTTACTTGGCTATATTATTGGAAGAATGTACTACTTGGTATTAATCTCCTTTTGTATCCAAAGACTCCATGTCGATGCATGCAAATATGCAATCATGCTTCCATGCGTCATTACACGGCTTATGTTTTGCATGCATATGTTTTAAAGGTGTTACTTAAATGTAAATCGTGATTGTCACATTATGAGAACTTAAGCAAGCCCCATATATAAAGACTCAAAGGAATAACTTATCTACGTCAATTTTAAAACAGTGTTAGCTAATTTATGATTCTTTTATAAGGTTATAAAAGAGAATATGCAGGTAAATATTATATATATATATATATATATATATATATATATATATATATATATATATATATATATAT
>BQNB010042234.1:25576-46250 GCA_026074375.1 Tanacetum coccineum | reverse complement strand
GTACTGTCGGTACTAAGTATAACTGTCAGTACTAACTATTTGTACTGTCGGTACTAAGTTAAGAAAACATTAATCATAACATTCTACAAACTTGTCTTATCGAGATTTGAGTTTTTCTTGAGAAGTTTGAGGAGGGTTTGAACAAGACATGAAGAAGAAAGGAGGATAGAAAAGAGAAGGATGGGGTGATGAAGAATGAAAAAGATGAAGGGTTTATATAATGGAAAAATGATGTAGTTTTTAAAAAGCATGGTGTCGGATGAATTTAGGTTCCAAAAAGTGTTTGTCCAAACAGAGAAAACCAGCTAAGGCTAGTATAGAGGAGGTCAAAATTTTAGAAAAAGAGAAAACAGTAAAAATTTTGTGACCCTGCTGAAGGTGATCCCTTAAATACTGGGCAGTCCTAGATATATTTAGGGGTTGTCCCATGTATTTGGGGGCCGTTTTCTGAGGGTTACAAAATTTTCCTAGTATTTCATGCTTTTCAATTATGTGCAAAAAAGAGAGGGCTAGAAATGATTGTTTGCAACAATTCCTATGTGCCAAGAATCAATTAATCTAGCTACATATCAAGTAGGGTAACAAGCTAGTCTAATTCAAGCAAATAATGGACATAGTGAGCAAGAAAAGGCATCAAGCATGCATTATTTCAAATTTGAGGAATTGAAGATTATTGCCTAGTGTGTGTCTATATACAACACATGTGGAGTGGTAGTTAACTCGGCTCTAAACAAAAATCTACGAGTTAACCCAAATACTCCTTAATTCAATTTTGCTCATCTAGATGCGTCGAAAAATATATTAGTTATATATTTCGATCAATGGTGATGAGTTCATCATGTATGAATGCAAAAATGTTTTTGGAATGTATTACCAATGCAAGAAAACATTTTTATGAATTTCCTAATGTGAGAAATTTTTCAAAAAAAAATTGGGGTTTTTTTTATGTCAAAGATTTTCCAAGTACACTCAATTATGCAAATCCTACGTCTATGGGAAGCATAATAGTCATACATTGTATTATCCTAGTCTTAATTGTATGAAAACACATGAAAAATTAAGAATCCCCAATTTTTGATTGTGTGCATAATAGAACCCTAGACTCAGATTAAGGAAGAAGATGATGAGATTGCTTACAATTTATGATGATTATGATGTTATAGAGTATATTTGATGTTAAGTTTACCTTCAATTTAAGTTTTAATGGTGGATTTTAAGGTATGATAGTTTTGGGTTTCGTCAGTCGCAGGTAGGAGTAAGAGAGGTATTTTTGTTTTGAGAAAAAAAAAGTATCAGACCTTACATAGTTCCATGCCGGTGGTCCCATAAATATATGGGAACCTCTTGATTAAATCAGGGGGCCGCCTGGTTTATGGGGACCGCCTCCAGCAGAGGGGTTTTGGACTTGATTTTTGACGATTTTTTCAAAAGGATTGACATTTTAATTTGCATTTCGCTAATTAAAAATGCTTAAAATACTTCAGATGAAGTAATTAAGTTATCACGACATAAAATGGAACATAAACTAGAATCGAGACTAGAAGAAAATAAGAGACCGATTTACGAAATGTGTTCCATCATTTCTAAACCAAGACGAATATAATTGTACGATCCACGCTTAAGGGGTTTAGATGTCAGCGATATTATCTTCAGACGAGACCTTTTTGATGGAGATGCTTCCTTTTTAGACATTTTCCCAAAGGAAATGGTGACATATTTTGATGTGTTTCGTCCGCAAGTGTTGCACTAGGTTTTTGCTTAGGTCAATTGTGCCTTTGTTGTCGCACATGATCAGAACGTCATCGATTCGTATGTTGTAGTCGATAAGAGATTGTTTAATCCATAGTGCTTGTTGACATACCTTTTCAGTGCTTACGTATTCAGCTTCGGTCGTGGATATAGCAAGAGCGGTTTGTTTCTTCGAGAACCACGATGTTAGACAACATCCTACGAACGTATAAATACCGCTAGTGCTCTTTCGGTCCACATAATCTCCCGCGTGATAAGAGTCGGTATATACTACGGTTTCTATGCCAGTCCCCTTAGGATAACATAATCCTAAGTGCGTAGTGCCTTTAACGTATCGAAAGATATGCTTACCCACTTCAAGATGAGAGGTTTTGGGATCCTTTTGGAAGCATGCACAAAGGCAGACACTAAACATGATATCAAGCCTACTTGCCGTTAGGTATAATAACTACCTATCATGCCTCGATACTTGGTACTATCTACCGACTCACATTCTTCGTCTTTTGTGAGTTTAGTATCTGAGGACATGGGAGTTTTCATTGTGTTAGAATCTTCTAAACCAAATTTCTTAAGCATTTCTTTAATATATTTAGATTGATTAAAAAATATACCATATTCCATTTGTTTTATTTGTAATCCAAGGAAGAAGTTAAGTTCACCCATCATGCTTATCTCGAACTCATCATGCATGATTTTGGCAAAGTCATCACACATGTCTTGACAAGTCATCACACATGTCTTGACAAGCAACTGGGGCATAAGTTTCTTCATAATCGATGCCCTCTTGTTGATTATAACCTTGGGTGACTAACCTAACCTTATTACGAGAGACCACCGTTCCCGTCTAACTTATTTCTATAAACCCATTTAGTTCCTATGATTGTTATATTCTTAGGTTGTGGTAATAACTCCTAAACATCGTTTGCAACGAATTGATTTAATTCTTCTTGCATAGCCATTATCTAACTTTCATCCTTCAAGGCTTCATTCACATTCTTAGGTTCTATAGTTGATATAAAACAAAAGAAGTTACTTTGATTTTGGGCTTGAGACCTAAGGGTTCTTTGGTTGAGGTTTTCTATGACATTTTCTAATGGATAGTTCCTAGATTCCTTAACATTGACTACTTTGTTAATTTCTAAAGTTTCGTCCTCAATGTCATTTTCTAGGTTTTTCTTTTTGGTAACCTTAATTTCTTCTTTTTCATCTAAGTCATCATCCACCAAGGGTGATGTCTTAGAGGGTGGAGGAGATTCATCGAATGTCATGTTGAGTGATTCTTTGATTTTCATAGTGTGTTTGTTTAGGATGATGTAGGCTTTACTATTTTGGGATTAACCTAAAAATACACATTCGTATGACTTTGGATCAAACTTTGTGAGGTAGTCTTTGGTGTTTAGAATGAAACACTTGCTTCCAAACACTTTAAAGTAATCAAGAGTAGGTTTCATACCTCGCAAGAGTTCATAAGGTGTTTTTCCTAATATGGATCTAATTAGGATTCGGTTGAGGATGTAGGTTGAAGTATCTACGACGTTACACCAAAACTTTTGTGATAACGATTGTTCATTCAACATTGTTATACTCAATTTTTATAGTGTCATATTTTTCTTTTCTACCACGCCATTTGATTGTGAAGTGCGTGGAGCCGAGAAATTGTGTGCAATACCATTGGCATTACAAAACTCTCCAAATTGCAATCGTTATCAAATTCCCTACTATGGTTCGTCCTAATTGACATTATTGAACATCCTAATTGATTTTGTATTTTCCTTCTAAAAATTTCAGATTTCTCGAAAGTCTTGGTTTTATTCTTAAGAAATATTGTCCAAGTATACTTAGAATACTCTTCTATTATGACTAACGTGTAGAGGTTTCCTCCGTAACTCCGTACGGCAGATGGACTGAAAAGATCCATGTGAAGAAGTTCTAAGAATCTAGTCGATGAGACAATATTCTTAGCTTTGTGACTAGCGTGATCTTGTTTTCCAATTTTGCAAGCATCACAAAAATGTTGATCAAACTTAACCTTAGGTAAGTTCCTAACTAGTTGCTTAGATGCCAACGATTGAATTAGACGCATATTTGCATGACCTAATCTCCTATGCCATAAAGGGTAATTTTCTACTATCGTTGTAAGACAAACTTTGTCTTTCGGCTTCTTTCTTAATTTCATCACATACAAGCCGCTTTTTCTAATACCTCTACCTATGACTTTTCCGTCCTTAGTTATTTCACTATCATGTTCAGAGAATATTACTTTACACTTATTATCACATGTTTGATCTACACTTAGCAAGTTAAATATCAAATTATCTACATGCTCTACATTATCTATATTAAGTGAGTCATTAGAAATCGTACCTTTTCCAATGATGTTACCGCGAAGATTACTACCAAAAACGACATTAAATGCATTGTATACCTTGTAGGTTGAGAAGAGATTTTCTTTGCCCGTTATGTGCTTAGAGCATCCGCTATCTTTTATCCACTAATCGGGTTCCAAGTCAACTCCAAGGCATATCTATTTATATAAGACAACAACTCAAACATTTGGTCCCCAATATCTCATGGGTCCAAAGTTGTTAGTGCTAAACATCCCTTGCATTCGTTGTATTTGATTGAGATGTGGGAATGGAGGATACATTCCCCATGGCATGTAACTTTGAGGTTGGAAGTTGTTCTAAGTTACAGGAAATCTATGAGATCAGTTTTGTCGACCAACATTTCTTTTTGGTTGTGGTGTCTTAGAACGAGGATACGAATTATTGACTCTCCTAGGAGGTGGAGTTTTTGATCTAAAGTTTGGTTTAGAAAATCCAACTTTGGGTTTTAACGAAGGTTTATAAAACCGTTTAACCTCATCATCACAACAACGGGAATTTTAACGTTGTTTACCATTATATGCTTTAGTCTAGAACCTAAAATGGATTTTTGAAAAGAAACAAATTCTTCGATATCTGGTGAACAAACAGGTAGTCCCTTAATTTCTTTGGGGACCGCCTGTGCTTTATGGGGGCTGCTCACAGTGCTTTGGGGCCCCCCACCAGAGGACGTTTTATTCTGAAGTTTTACAAATTTTATTTCCTTAGTCCTGCTAGATGATGCTTCAAATGAGTTAAACCCTAGACCCGATTTATCTCCGGAACATTTTTGAAAGCTTAACATTTCATTTAGAGAATGTATACTTTTTTGAAATTTAGTTAACTTAAAAGCTTCCTCTTTATGTTTTTCGTTGTCAATTCTAAGTGATTGACACGTTAAACATTCGGGATCAACTCCCTTGTTTCTCTCGAGTATAGACAACTTTTCTTTTAACTCACTAACATCAATTTCTAGTTTGTTTCTTGCATCTTTAAAATGTTTATTCTTAAAGATTATCGTTAGGCTCTTTTTTCTGAATTTATAATATTCACTATCAAATATAGTATCATCTACAGAAGAGTTCTCATCACTAAAATAAGAGGATTCGGAATGTACCTCGCTGGATGCGTAAGCCATGAGACACGTTACGTCTTTGACCTTTTCATCATCTTCCGCAACACTATCACTCCAAGAACCTCCGACGAAAGCTCTTTGGTTCTTGTCCTTTGGTGGTTTCGGACATTCTCCGATAAGATGATTTGATCATCGCATCTAAAACACTTTCTATCACTTTTGATGTGCTTGTCGTCTCGACTTCTTTAGAATGTATTTTTTTTCATTCCTCGGTTGTCTTACGAACCTTCCTCTTCACTTGAAGAACTTTTTGAAGTCTCTCACCACCATGGCGTATTCTTCGTCTTCACTTCCGGAAGTCGAACACTCTTCCTTACTAGATTCCTTCTTATCCTTTAGAGCAAGAGATTTTCTTTCTCCTTTAGCTTTGACTATTTTGAAATCTTTCTTGATGATCATCTCATGAACTTTAAGATTCCCGATGAGTTCATCAAGAGATAATGATGTCAAGTCTTTCGACTCCTCAATCATCGTGACCTTTGCTCTCCATTTAGGATGTAGAGCCCTAAGAAACTTCCTAACATAGTTCTTGCTAGAGTAACCTTTATCAACATCTTTTAGACTAATAACAATGGTATTAAATATAGCAAAATCACTATCTATTAATTCATCTTCAATAATGATGAATTGTTCATATTCTTGTACCAAAAAGTCAATCTTGTTATCTTTGACTTCGCTATTACCTTGATGGGTAATTAGCAAGGTTTTCCAAATTTCTTTTGCCGTATTACACATGAAAAATCTTTTATATTCTTTTCTAGGCAAAGCGTTGTAAATAACCATTTTAGCTTCGTTATTTTTCGCAAGTCTTTTCTTAAGTTCATCATTTTGATTTTCAAAAGGGACAACCTCATCTAGTTTGGTTTCCGGATTATTTTGAATGGGTTAAAAATCACCGTTAATAATAACGTGCCAAAGATCAAGATCTTTTGATTTTACATACGTTTTGAATCTATTTTTCCAATAGATAAAACTACCGCTTTCGAAAAGTGGTGGTCTTGCATAGATTGCCCTTCTAGGTATTTGTCGGAATCCATAGATCGATCCAAGCTTTAAAATACCATATATATTGAAAATCTTGAGTGACCTCGGCTTCTGATACAATTGTGGAAACTAGAATGGGGGTTGAATAGTTTACCTGTTAATTGGCGTTTTAAAAGTTTGCTTCAAAAACTAATTAGATTCGATTTGTGTGTTTCAATCAACTAATAATATGAAATAATCAATAAATCTATCTACTCACAATCACTATATAAACAATAGAAGATATAGAAAACACAATAAAAGAGATAAGGGAAAGAACGATCAAACCACAACACCAAGATTTATAGTGGTTTGGCTACGAAGCTCTTCTTTCCCCTACTTCAATCCCCAAGTATCCGACTCGAGATTTCACTATGTCAACAAGCTCCCTTTAGGCGGAGAAAATTATTTACACGCCGCTTACGTTGTTTTCCGACACTAAGCTAAATGTTGAGTCTTAATCTTAGCTAGAACCAATCTACCACTTCACCAATGTATTTTAAGGACTAAAATATTAACCAACACACAATCTATACTATCGGATTTATACACTAATTGATCTTACACAACCACACAAGAACAATAAAATAGAGGTTTTGATCTTAGAAGAAGATGGAAGAAATCACTAATCTACAACACTTCGTTTCTTGGCGAATACGAGTGTTCTTCTCTTGCACTTGATAGAAGAAGGAAGAAGATGAGATTAGATCACTTTAAACAAGTTTAAACTATGTTAGTGATCAAGAGATTTAGAGAGAGAAAGAAGGTTTTAGTGAGAGAAAGAGATCTTAAAAATTCGTGCTAAGAGGTCTGAAAAACTGTAGGGAATAGTGCAGTATCTATAGCCAAGAGTGGGTAACGTCTCATGAGGGTGGTCCCGATGGTCCCAAATATATCTAGGGGCCGCCCCTAGGTAGACGTTCCTATTTTTGTCTTTTAGTGGGAAGGTTGAGATGGTATAGAATCTTCTGTTTTAGGGGGAAAACCAGTTTCAAATTTTTATAATTAAATAAAACATTTCTTTTATTAATAAAAATATTTTTTATATTTTTATTTTTGTAAAAATACTTTTGTAGAAATGTAATAGTTAAGAGAAAGTGTTTTTTTTATCACTAATCATGTTTAATGATTTGTTTATTATTTACGTCGAAATTAAAGTTTACGATTAATAACTTGTAAACGTTTATTTTTATCGTGAATGATTTCATATTTTGTCATCTTCAAAACGTAAAGAGGTCAAAAAATATAAATAACATTTTTAGACATTATTTGTATTAACACTCTCCACCTTTGTTTCAATCGCCCAATTGAGTTTTAGTTATAGTTTCTTCCATTCATTCTAGGTAATCATGTACATGGAACACATGTGAGTCTACATGGATCACATGTGATTCACACACGGCTCACATGTGATTCTGATAAAAGAATCTCACAGCAAATTAATAGTTCATACTTTGAAGTAACAAACCTAATAGTCAATCATTGTCAATTCTAGATCAAAACTAAATCACAAGTGATTCAGTTTATAACAACAAAGAAAAAATCACACTTGATTTACATTTTCCCATAACAAAAGACAACAAAATATAATCACTTGTGATTTACTTCTTTCTAGATCAAAACAGAATCACATGTGATTTAATTTATAACAACAAAGAGTAAATCACACATGATTTATATTTTTCTATATTAAAACATATAAAAACAGAATCACACGTGGTTTATTCCTTTCAAGATCAAGATTCAATCAAATTTGATTCAGTTTACAACAACAAATAGCAAATAACACGTGATTTACATTTTTCACAATAAAACACTACAACAACATAATCACGTGTGATTTATTACTTTCTACATCAAAACACAATCAAATTTGATTCAATTTACAACAACAAAGAGCAAATCACACGTGATTTACGTTTTCTCATAATAAAACACTACAACAACATAATCACTCGTGATTTTACCTCCAATTTTTTCAACAACTTCTGGATCTCCAACTTTTAGCAAATCATCTTCTAGATCTAGTAATTCAACATAATCACGTGTGATTTATTTCTTTCTAGATCAAAACATAATCACATGTGATTCAGTTTATAATAGCAAAAAGTAACTCACATGTTATTTATATTTTTTTATAAAAAAACAGAATCACACGTGATTTACCTGTAATTACTTTTACATCATCTTCTAGATCTGGAATTTGTGGTTCATCATCTTATGGTTCAATAACATCCATTTCTTTCAAGTTTTATTCAGCAACTGATTTCGATCAATTTCTGATCAACAACGAACGGCGAAACAATTGTGGACGACGGATCGATGGCGGATCCACGGCGGATCAATATCAGATCGACGGTGATATGATGGATCGACGGTGATATGGTGATATTTGTGATTTCCCGGTGATGGATTGTGAGTGTGTGTTTTTGCGTTTTTCTAGTGTTGGTGGTGTGTGTGTGTTTGATAAGAGAGAAAGTGTGATAACAAAGAGGGGTAGAGATATATTTCTAGGGTTATATATGGCTGGGGGTTTTGATCATAGTCATTGGATCATAATGAAATTGATAGACAAGATCATCTATTTTGTTTTTTTAGTGAATGCATGGTTTATGAGGATCCCACCTCTAGTTGGGATAAATGATTAAAGATTGTTTATGCATAAATTTTGCTTATTAACTACTTGTTATTACTGTGATTATTAGAGACAAAGAATCCCTTTCATATTTTGGATATTTGTTTAAGTTTATATTTTAGACTAAACAATATCGGATTACAGACCTTACCATAATTTCATGTTTAATAGATCCATGTGTACAAATTCTTTTGAACTGTTGAAGCGGAAAAAGCTAAATATGACCATAAACACATGCCATATTGCAGCCACAGCCTGTTTCCACTACTGAAATGAGTTTCACAAATCTATCAAGATGTTTGGATGGTAAGTGTTGGTGGCGTTGTACCATCAAACTGTAGGTGATTGCCTCTGTATGAGGAACCATTATGTTATCACCATACAAGCAGCCAATATAGCACATAAAATCTTTATCCTTGCCATAACTTTGGCAATATAAAGCAATAGTTTTATAAGTTAACAAGACAAGACACCAATATACATTGTGAAATGATACACTTATGCATGTAAATACACTCTAGTAATAACAGACGTATATCAAGGTTACCAATTTATTTATATTATATGGTTTTAGAATCTTGCACACCCAAAGTGCGTCACTCCATTAACATTTATCATTAAGATCACCACACCGGACCCTGCGCAACCAACAAAATAAAAATTTGTCATCAGTTAATTTTTTTATCAATATAATTATAATATATTTAATTTCTTTACAAAGTACTTAATATATTGAAGTAAATATAGCACTATTAATCAAAAAAGATAAAAAAAAAGGGCAAATTGCATAAAAATGTAGCAAAGTTACCACATTTTATAAAGTTGTGTAGTCAACTTTTTTTTCCTATTAAATGATCAACCAAACTTTTAAATTATGTCTATTGTATGTAGTGTGTGACTATTTTACCCTTATGTTTTTTAACGAATTCAAATGTTTAATGATTTTATAAGAAAAAAAAAGTTGACTACACAATTTTATAAAAAGTGATAAGTTGGTTACATTTTTATGCAATTTGGGCAAAAAAATGTAACTGGGGATGTTTGTTTCATCTTATTTGACTAACTTCCTAGCTTACCGAAACTTGAAAAGTTAATTATAAACCGGCCAATTAAGTTATCTATTATCTGTATGAACTCTTTGTAAGCTTTGTCCTTCTAGCATCATCTTGCTAGTTGTTGTTAAGAATATTTGCAGCTAAAAAAAAATATATTTACTTTAGGACAGAGATGTTATAAATTGGACATACTTGAAGCAATCGAATGTGGGGCTAAGATATGGAAAGTGAACACGACATGTTGCATCCATGCCAACGACTTTGTCAGCTGTGACATTGCGAAAATCTGTTTCATAATATGACTTTATGCAGTCACAACTTATAAAACGTTGAAAGGGTGTTTTTGCATCGTTGACGATTGCTCTAAGCCCATCGCAACACCTTGGTGGTGCTGAATGTGGAAGACCACCCTCTCCCACGTGTTTCATACATGGCAAATAGGATTGTTTTACTTTAGAGCATTCGATTTTTTGAGCATCCGTATATAGAACCGACACCATTATGCATGCTATCATAACACACAGAACCTTCAACATCATATTCACCATTTGGTAGAATTAAATTTCTTCTCTTAATTTATGTTTATGTATCAAGTGTAGGTGTGAGAAAATGTTATATATAGGGATGTTTATGCATGTGCATGTATTTGCCAAGAATGAAACGTACGATCAATATGAGTCCTAAGACGGCTCCTTCTGTAGGTAAGAAGAATATCTTGACATCAGGTAACTCTTTAAAGATGACAAGTAAAAGAACTGTGCCGACATTACGTAATGGGACCTTTTCCATTAGTAATTATTTTGAGGCTATAAATTTTGATAAACTTATTACTGAGGATGTGGACTCGGGGAATAAGGCTTCTTCGTCTAGTGTTCAATAGAAGAGGCAAAGTTCTACCCCTTTAGTAGAAAAGATTAATAATTTTGAACAGCAATGTGTACTTGTGGATGATGAGGGTAATCCTCTAGAAATGGTTGACTATTCTGGTGACCGTGATAATGAGGATGAAGTTTTACCTGTTGATAATGAAATGACAAGTTTTCTGGCTTCTAAAACTTCAAGGGTAGGATATAGTACCAATAGCTTGCTGGAACAATGGAGAGAAACATATGGGAATGTTGATTACGACTACGACCCGTACGATGATGATATATATGAAGGTCACTGACAATATTCAATCTATATGTGATAATTTGGATATCAAGCTATGAGGTCGTAAGAAGAACTAGATTATGTGATGTTATTGAGTCAGTTGTAGTCTAGTCATTATTTGTACCTTCCTTTAAGGAAGTATAGGTGTTGATACAAAAAGTTAGGTCGGGTCTTGTTTAGCCCGAATAGGCGGCTATTCGAGTATGTAATGCCTTATTCTTGTATCAAGTGAACTTGTTTGAAGGACCATGCACAAGGAATAAAACACCGTTAATCTTATCGTGGGAGCGGATCCCACGATTGGACTCCGACGTGAGAGTAAGTATATAGCTTTTGGGGAGTAATCGAATGTAATTATGGTTTTTTCCAGATACATGTATTGATGACAATTGCCTTTCTTTTATAGACTAAATAATCCTTAGGGTTTCCATAACTTTCAGCCCAATACACGGTTGATATCATAGGGATTCAGAATTATCCTAACTGAATTAAATAAGTAAAGCATATCTCTTATTAAATTAGGTTATCCTTTTTTAAAGATAACTTATGAAGATACCGCGGCCACGGACAGCGTGCCGGTAGTCGCGACCCGTAGGTCCAGGAGGCCGTGATAGCGATGCGTGGGTCGGAGGCCCATTATCAGCTACTAAGCCCATAATAGTATGAGTGGGTCGGGCCGGTCCATACTATACATCGTCATGTCCCCCCAGTCTAGGAGATGTGGTCGTGGCTGGGACCGCGGTCACGGTTCCTAGACTACAAATACCTCGAACCTTCCTGGAAACGCGTAACCTCCGAAACCGTATGGTGAGCCCCGTAACGTAAGAATATGACCCATTTATCAAGAAACGGAGAAAACGACTGAATGATGGGACGTGTGGGCCCACAACCGGTTCATCTGCCTCTCAATCGTAGCCATCCAAAAAGTAAGTGGAGGACACGTGTCAAACATCCAACTTGGCACATTAGTCGAGGACATAGTATAAATAGGGGGAGCGAGCATTGTGCATGTTTCCACAGTTTTCGAATCAAAACCGCCATTTTTACACACACAACCGTACCAGGCACTTATTCTCACGGAATCCCCTCACTGCAGGTTAGTACACCACGCCTCTTTGTAAAACTAATTAAAAATGGGTAGGGATACAATAAAACTCGAGAACGCCGTATCAACCATCTCCCAAGAGTATCTGCTAGAGTTTACCTCCGAGTACGGTATACCAGAAAGCTTGCATCCTGAGTTGCCTGGTCCAGAGGAAACGATCGTGGAATTTTCGGAGGGCACAATCGATGCGTACACTATGTTTTTTGAGTTTGCAAATTTTCGCATCCCTATATCACATTTCCTCTTTGATATCCTTGGTCATTACCAAATTCATTTGTCGCAATTGTCAGTGATAGACGCGGCTAAAGTGAGTCACTTTAAAATCAACTGTCGCGTCCTGAACATAATTCCCACACTGAATTTATTTCTTGTGTTCTACATTCCTTCTTTCAACTCGGGATGGATGTCTTTTAGCAAACGAACAGGGAAAAACACCCCCACAATGTTATACAAAACCCCTGGACTCCTTGAAAAACTGGAAAAATCGATTTTTTTAGGTGGACGAGAAAATATTTCCCACCATCGTGGACTGGCGTAGAAACGCTCCGAAGGATGGGATGCCAGCAGTGAACTCCTATTCCGCGGCGGACGTGAAAGTATTGAACACACACCGTACCCCTATCCTAAAACAACCTGAAGCCCTGTTATGCCTAGTAGGGCTGAGCCGGAGATACTTTCTGGGGGACGACATATACCCTACATTTTTCTATGACGATGACCGGGGTGGATGTTTATAAACTGTTTTTTACTTCATATATTCACGAAAATATACTAACAATTCATTTGTGAATGTAGATATGGACTTGTTTAACTTGATCAGTGCCCCTAAAATCCCACCAAGGTAAAGACTGGGACCCATCCTCGTACCGCCCATGAGGTACCACTCCTAACTGTCACTGCAAGTCGTGTGATAGAAATGAAGGATGCGGCCGTGGCGTCAGAATCCTCAGGAACACCGTCCACTATAGAGAAGTCCCCACTGGACTTTGCCAACGAAGACCCGCCCTAGACAATCACTGAGAGGGGTGGAACAGAAGATCGAGTCCAGGACGAAGTGGCCTATGAAATCCCTCTAACAGGAAATGCATCGACCACGGGGGTCGCTGTAGAAACAGGCCTGGAGGAGGAGGTGGCCGCCATAGGGCCCCTTGTGAACAAAGGGCGTCGCAAAAGGGGTAATAATGAGGCGGAAGCAAATGCGCCGCCCAAAGTATTGAGGAGGGATCATGACGCCTTCTGCCCTGCGCAAAGTACCCCACGAAGGGAAATCCCTAGCTTCAATGGGGTTAGATGCGGGCTCCATCCTATTCACGCCTGCTGCACATGACCCTTTTACTGTTACGAAAAGTGTGAGCGATCTAGAACCGTTGTCCTATGCGAAACCGCAACCGGACCCTAAGCAAGACATGGCCTAGTAAGTGATCCAGTCCTAACATGTCCCTTGTTTGATGTTGTTCGTCAAAGTGTAATACTAACAAATCATATGTGCCTCATAATGTGAATGCAGATCTTCCAAGGAAGCGGCTACCGAGATCCCCACCGAAAAGGTTGCTACCACGGAGGTTAACATCTAGTTCTCCGTAGGGAGTCCAGAGTCATGGAGATCGACCTTCGTCCCCTCCGTGGTCAGGTTACCGGGGGGTATCTATCAACTGGGGTGGGCGTGACTAACGACTGCCGCCTGGATACCCCAGACGCGTGCCAAGACATGGTGGATCACATAGTGCCACTAGGGTATTTCTTTGAACTGTGCCACTTGCCCAATGCAAAATTTCTTAGCCAGTATAACATAAACCTGGCGCAGCAAGTGGCCATGGGTTCTCAACTAAAGCTGAAGTTTGAGCAAGAGGTTAGGCTACTGAAAAAGACAGGTCCAAGATAGCCAGACGGGATCAGAGGATCCAAGTAAGGGAGGAGGAGATAAAAAAGCTTGGTCAAGAAATTCAATCCTTCAGGGCTGTGGAATCAGAAGGGCACAGCCTCCAGAATCAGACAAAGAACTTAAAGACACTGCTTGAGGCCGAAGTAGACATAAAGAAGGTCGCGGAGGCGAAGAATGCGGAACTAGCAAAGGAATTAGATAGCCTCCGCGTCCAGTTCTCGGACCTCCAAGTTAGTAACAATCAGTTGGCTAAGCAAGTATTGAACCTCCAAGCACAGGTTACGAGTGAGGAAAAGATAAAAGCCGCGTTTGAAGAATTCAAGAAATATGAGGATGACAAGGTTGAACAGCGGTGTGCAGAGATGGATGCTCTTCTGGATAAACTAAGTATGGATTTTGATGAAGAGTTGTATCCGCACATGTTGACAACGATCGCGGGCCGTCGCTGGGTTATTGGGCACGGCCTGCGCCTTGCCATTATGAAGTGTGTTGAATCTTCAGAGATAAGGTAGGCATTTACTGATGTGGTGTTCGCAGGACTTGCCAAAGGTTTAAGCGAAGGCCTGAAATACGGTATAGAGCACGGGAAGGCCGGTCGAGACTTAGCGGATATTGAGGCATATGACTCGGAGGCCAATAGTAAGTTAGTCAAAGCCCTCAAAGACTTGAAGGATCTGAAGTATCTGATGGTGGATCAACTAGAGAGGTTGAAGGATGCCCCGATGGAGCTAATCATGGCATCTTTACATTTAGAGAGTGATACCGAAGAAGATGCCCCTCAGTGGATCTATGACCTCCGCTCGAGCTCCTCCTAACTAAAGATCTCCGTATACCCCAAGGTACGCGATCCTTAATATCCTTGGGCCGTCAAAGAAGAGATGCTGTTGGAGGATGCTATTGCGGCTAACATAAGCCAGGCGGAAAAGAAAAAGAAGTGCAGGGTGGTCTGCCGTACCCACGGGATTGGTTCCATTCACTACGCTAGATCTGACGGTATCCCTGTATCCGCGCCTACCGTTGTTCCTCATGGGCTAGCGATTTTGTTAGCGGATGCAGCCACACAGACTGAGGCGACTGACAAAGAAGAGAAACCACATCCGAGACTACAGCGATCCATTTCATTGCCTCCTATCAATAATTTATAAAGGAAGCAGTGCAGCCTGTTACACTTAGACAATATTTTTGATGTAGTGTACCCACAGATGTCCATGGGTAACCATATTGCACATTAGTTCACTAGTTTAATAGTAATGTATATTGTCTTGCACGTATAATGACTTATATGCTCTGTGAGAGTCTTTACCCATGTAGCTAATGTCTTAGGTACATAAGCAAGAATACAGGATCCATAGTCGTTGGGGTTGCAACCCGCTTGCACGGCAAGCAATTATTATGGTGCTTAACCTGTAGATATCCAAGGATATCTATCATATTATGTATGCATGTATAGAATAACAAGTAAATTATACTAAAGAAAAGAAAGATTCACTCAGAAAAATTTTCATATAAAGATGTCGCGGGGTTAGCTAGACCCCGCGTAATTTTATTCATAACTTGAAATCAAGAAGTGGAATAAAATACATGGATTACTTTATTAGGAGTCCTAATCATAATGCAAACTCATCCATGCCGTTGCTCAGAGATAACATTTCTTGAGATTGGCGATGTTCCACGTCCGCGGAAGGACAGTTCTGTCCATAGACCTTAGCATGTACGCTCCGTCTCCGATTGCTTCCGTGACCTCATAGGGTCCTTCCCACTTTGGGCCAAGCTTTCCCCCATCCATAGCATGACTTGCCTCATTACTACGATAAACAAAGTCTCCGGGTCTAAAAGTGACACCACGGACCCTAACGTTGTAATACTTTGTCATTTTCAATTTTGCCCTGGCTTCACGAATTGCTGCGCGTTCACACCGTTCTTCCAGTAAGTCCAAATTTAGCCGTAACTCTTCATTATTGTGTACGGCGTCCACTACCGCGGTGCGGTATGTTGGCATTCTGATTTTTGCTGGTATGACGGCTTCCGTTCCATAGGTCAAGGAGAAAGGGGTATCACCATGGCTTGACTTAATCATCGTGTGGTGGGCCCATAGGACATGGGGAAGTTCTTATATCCAATTTTTGTTTCTCTCGCCTATGCGGGCCTTGATTCCTTCACCCAAGCTCCGGTTTGCTCTTTCCACGAGTCCATTGGACTGCGGATGTTTCACTGAGGCAAAGCGTTATGTGATATTCACCTTTTCACACCAATCCTTAAACGGGTTGTCGTTGAACTGTTTACCATTGTCCGAAACTATTTCCCCTGGGAGACCGAAGCGGTATACTATGTTGTCCCACACAAACTTCTTCACCTGATTGCTGGTGATTGTCGCCACGGCTTTCGCCTCTATTCACTTCGTGAAATAGTCCATAGCAACTATCAAAAACTTGATCTTTCCTGGTCCCTCAGGGAAAGGACCAGCTATGTCAATTCCCCACTTGTAGAATGGCCATGGAGCCGTGATGGGGGTTAGCGGTTGTTGGGGGTTTCTTGGCACGGGACGATGTACTTGACAATCGTTACATGTGCGTATCATATTTTGTGCGTCTTGATGCATGGTCGGCCAATAATATCCCAATCACATGGCTTTGGCCACCATGGACCGTGGTCCTGCGTGCATATTGCACGACCCCTCATGAATTTCTCAGATCACATAATCCGCTTGAAGTGGTCCAACATACATGAGCCACGGCTTTAGGAATGACCGCCTGTAAAGAACCCCTTCCAACAATTCGTACTATCTAGCCTTGATACGGAGTTTGCTTGCCTCATTTCTATCATCGGGAAGGGGCCCATCTTTCAAATATTCCATTATCGGGGTCATCCATGTTGGTCCCTCTTCCTCTACTACTGTCGCCACTTCCTCCTCTTGTATGGATTTCTCTTTAAGTACTTCGACCAAGACCTGTTTTGATAAGTGCGCAAAGCTGGTTGACGCGATTTTGCTCAGGGCATCCGCTTTTTTGTTTTTACTTCTTGGGACTTGGCTTATGGAAAAGTTAGCAAAGCCGCTGATCAGGCTTTTGGCCTTCTCAAGGTACTTGACCATATTCTCTTCTTTGGCGACGTATGTCCCTAGGACTTGGTTTGCCACCAGTTTAGAATCTACACTCACGTGCACATTGCGCACCCCCATCTGCGCTGCTATCCGAAGGCCAGCTATTAGTGCCTCATACTCTGCCTCATTGTTAGAAGCGGTGAACTGAAACCTTAGCGCGTAGGTAAACTCCGTTCCCTCCGGGCTTGTCAGTATTAGGCCAGCGCCTGATCCATCTACACATGATGATCCGTCCGTGAATAATGTCCACGGCTCTTGTGGGATTTCGACCACTGACGTATCTGGTGGTGCTTCGTCTGGCTTCTCGACAAGGAAATCCGCTAGAATCTGTCCTTTCACGGATGTCCTTGGCCGGTACGTGATATTGTGTTCTCCCAGCATAACGCTCCATTTTTGTAATTGCTCGGCCACATCGGGGCGTGATATTATTTGTTTGATGGGTTGGTCAGTGATAACTGCGATAGGGTGCGCTTGGAAATATCTTCGTAACCGCTTGGCTGCGAAAACCATTGCTAGGACTAGCTTTTCCATTGGGGTATAGTTTAGTTCGGGGCCCTGCAATGCACGGCTTATGAAATAGACTGTCGTCTGAACCGTGCCCCTTTCAGTCATCAGGACAGCACTAATAGCTCCGTGGGAGGTGGACAGGTATACAATCAGTTCCTCCTTCGGTTTGGGTGCTACCAGCAGGGGTAGCTCCAACAAGTGATGCTTCAGTTGCTTGAAGGCTTGTTCCGCTTCTGGTGTCCAATGGAAGTCACTCTTTTTAATGCACTTCTTCAAGTTTTAAATAGCGGCAAGGATATTTCCGCTGACTTGGAGAGGAATCTGTTCAGACTAGCCAACTTCCCATTGAGGCTCTGGACCTCTTTGATTGTCCATGGGGACGGGAGTTGCAGCACGGCTTCTATTTTGTCTGGGCACGGTTTTATCCCTTCCGGGCTAATCATGTACCCCAAGAACATTCCTTCCACTGTCCCAAACATACATTTTTTGGGGTTGAGCTTCATGTTGATCTTTCGTAACGTACGGAACGTTTCATCAATATCTCTTAGCATCTCTGCTTCTGTGTGACTCTTAATAACCAAGTCATCGACGTACACTTCTATGTTCTGACCAATTTGGCTGTTAAAAGCTTTGTCCACTAGCTGCTGGTATGTGGCGTCAGCGTTCTTGAGGTCGAAGGGCATTTTGGTATAGCAATACACCCCTTGGTTGGTGTGGAAAGCCGTTTTCTCTTCATCTGACTCTGCCATCTGTATCTGGTGATAGCCTTTGTAATCGTCCAAGAAACACTTAAAGGGGTAGCTGCAGAGAGATTCAACTTTCCAGTCGATTTCTGGAAGGGGGTAACAATCCTGCGGACAGGCCTTGTTTAAGTCCGTAAAATCAACGCACATCCTCCAGCTACCGTCATGCTTTTTCACCATGACTGGATTGGACAGCCAGTTGTAATAATAAACTTCTCTCATGATCCCCGCCTCTACTAGTTTATGTACCTCCGCTTGGATGGCTTTGGCACTTTCCGGGGCCTGACCCCTTTTCTTCTGTTGAACAGGCGAATATCCTTCCCGGATATTGAGCCGATGTTCAGCTACTGATCGCGGTACTCCTGTCATGTCTGCCAGCTGCCATGCGAATATATCCAAGTTTTCTTTCAGGAATGAGCATAGTTCCATCCGTCCTTTCGCGAATAGCGTCCCCCCAATTGCTATTTCCTGATCCGGGAAATTCGGATGTAAAGCTACTTTTAAATTTTCATGACGGACTTCAGCCTCTCTGAGTATCTTCTTAGACGATGTGGTCACCGTGGCGTACTCAGCGGGTATCAAGATAGTGCTACGAATAGTGACTATTCCTCCGTCGACCAGGAACTTAAGCATTCCGTGGGTTGTGGATGGTACCACTTGGATTTCTTTTATTCCAGGTCTTCCAATGATACCATTGTACGGTGATAATGACCTTACGATTATGAAATTCATCCATGATTTAGTAGAATGATCTGCATCTCCTATTGCTACTAAGATCCTAAGTTGTCCCAGCGGCCATATAGTTTCTCCACTAAAACCGGTTAACGATGTCATTGCCGGGACCATTTGGTTCTTGATTTCCGATCGGAGCCGGTTGAAGCAGTGCTCATAGAGCACTTCCATTGAGGAACCCTCGTCTACATACATGCGGTGGATCATGTGTCCGCCAATTTCCGCTTCTAGAACAAGCGGACCTTCTGTCCCCTTGGTGGTAGTCAGTGGTGGGAACGTAATTTCGCTGACACGGGCAAAGCTTTGAGTCACTTTCTGCCTTGTCATTCTATGTCATGGTTGTACCATATAGATTTTCAGGGACTTGTCTTTGGCCGGGCCTTCCTTCTTTCTAACCTTCGTTTGATCTCGACCTTGCTTAATTTCTTTAATTAAATGCGAGAACTTTCCTGCTCGCACCAACTCTTCAATATGCTTTTTTAACTGCATACATTCGTTTGTGCTGTGTCATTTATCATTGGGAAAGTCGCAAAACTTGTTGCTGCTTCTCTTCTCCACCGGGGTTACCATGGGTGGTGGTGGTTTGAACTTTCCCGCTTCGGCCGCGAGGATTTCTTTGGGCGTTCTGGTAAGGGGGTAAACCTGCTAGACCCCCGTCCTTCCCTTGGCTGACCTTGAAAATCAGATTTCCGCTCGGAAACATGCCTTTTATGCTGATCCTGTGGTTTCCACGGTACGTGACCTTTCTTTTTGGAAGCGGCGGCAGTTTCTCCTCGTATGAAGGCAGTGGTGACTGTCATCATTTCTTCCATGGTCTTTGGAGTGTGTTCGTTGAGGCGTTTTGTCAACTCAGGGTTGTTAACCCCATGCATGAATCTAGAAATTCGCATACACTCAGGGGCCCCCTTCATGCGTCCAGTTTCAACTTTGAACCGCTCCATGAAATCCTTGATGGTCTCTCCATCCTTCTGCTTGATATTGTGGATTTCCACTGGATCTTTTACGTAGTTCTTTTGCTGCATAAAATATGCTAAGAAGGCCGCTTTGAGGTCCTTGTATCCGTCTATGCTTTCTGGAGGGAGCTCATCAAACCACACTCTCGCGGTCCCTATTAGGGTAGAGTTGAACATATGGCACCACGTAGGCATTGCCCAGCGTTCCATTTGTGCTGCGGCTTGAAATTTTTTTACGTGATCCTCCGGGTCTCTTGTCCCGTCATAGGTTTTTATGTTATTAGGCATTCGTGTTTTCCGCGAGCTTTTGAAATTGCGGATTTGAGGTGTTAATGGATCCACCTCTTCGCATGACCAGGGCACTGCTAAGTCGTCTTCATCCGTAGGCTTACGCCTTTTTTACTTTGACTTCCAATGTCCTCCATCGCTGGTTCCGCTCTCCGATACGCGAGATAATGGGGATTTGTAGGTCTTTAGATCATTCGATTAACACAAGAACACACAAGATTAGACTTTAAATTGACTTGTATTAAAGAAAAA